>JAKVQQ010000006.1:223868-380665 GCA_030462855.1 Saturnispora bothae | reverse complement strand
TCACATATTTCATATAGTTACATTGAAGGAGATTTACTTATTGTTATCTCCATATTTTGTAATATCTCATCATAACTTCCTCCTTAACATCGGTTATAACAATAGTTTGTATCTAGTGGATATTTCACAACATCGCTCTATATAAAAAATATCTCTAGCATCACAATATAACAAACTACAGTTTGAATATTTGTAGAGAAAAGCAATTCACTAAGCATACACACCTTCCATGGAACTCCCGCCTCCGCTAATCTCAAACAGAAACCGTAAATTGACAAACAAATTCATTAAGTCGCTCTTTTCAAACTTTTTAATCTACCCACTCACTCAATTATCGTTGAAGCAACCATATACTCCACCATTAACCAAAAAAGTTTAAATAATAAGATTAAATATAAAATATAAATACCAATATAAAATCAAAAACGATCAACTAAGAACAGAATGCATTTAGAATTCTTCATCAGAGGAGACGTAAGCATCACCTAATTCCTTCTTCTTCTTCATTCTTTCCTTCTTCTTCTTTCTCAATTCAGCAGAAGATAACTTAGCCTTCTTCTTGGTGGCAGCAATCTTGTTACCCATAGCATCGAACTTGTCTTCTTCGTCATCCTTCTTGGATAATCTTGGACCGGAACCTTGACCAGAAACCCAGTTGTGACCAGATGGGGTCATGGTACCGTCCTTGACAGCCCAAACTTCATCAGTCAAGTCCTTGGTGAATTCAGCAGAGTGAGTAATGATAATAACACCACCTTCGAAACCCTTCAAAGCCTTAGAAAGAGCACCTAAGGAATCTCTGTCCAAATAGTTAGTTGGTTCATCCAAGACAATCAAGTGAGGTCTTTGCCAGGTACAAGCAGCCAAGACTAACTTAACCTTTTGACCACCAGATAAACCTCTGATTCTGGAGTGAGAAACTAATTCAGTTTCCAAACCCAACATAGCACAATGTTCTTCGATTTCCTTTCTGGTTAATGGTCTGAATTGACCAGAAGCCAAAGCTTCCTTCATATCAACTTCAGCAACCAACTTGGAGTGAGTTTCAACCAATTCACCTCTTGGTAACCAAGCGTTATCAGCAGTGGACATTGGAACCCATCTTTCAGACTTCATACCGATGTTTTCACCAAGGAAGAAGGAACATTCATATTCGTAAGTGTTCTTGAACTTTCTTCTAGCAGTAATTTCGTTAATTCTTCTTGGAGAACCTTCAATCTTGAAAATCTTCTTCATACCTTCAGCATCAGATTCGTTAATTTGTCTGTTAGCTCTGTCCATAGTTTCTCTATCTTCACCAGTTTGGAATCTCCATTGAATGTATTCAGATGGGGTCTTGTCTAAGTGAGAATCAATGTGGGCGAAAGCATGTTGCTTAATGTAGGCAATACGACAGTTTTCGTGAACGTAAACTTCACCAGTGGTTGGTAACAATTCACCAGTCAAAACGTTAATCAAAGTAGACTTACCAGCACCATTTGGACCAATAACAGCAATTCTGGAAGAAAGGGAACATTGGAAGTTAACATTGGTAACTTGTGGCTTAGTAGTACCTGGGTATTGGAAAGACATATCACTAACCTTAACAATAGCCTTTTGCTTAGTCTTGACACCTTCTAAGAAACCTGGTTCTGGGAATCTGAATTCTAAAGCAGAGTTAGAAATTTCTTCATAGGAAGCAGCAGCTGGAACCTTCTTGATGAAATCAGAAAGGTTACCCTTGTACTTTCTCAACTTGTAACCTTCATAATGGATAATGTATTGAGTAGTTCTGTCCAAGAAACCGGAATCGTGAGAAACAGTAATGGAAGTAATACCACAAGTGTTTAAGTAGTTGACTAACCAGTCAACGTTAACAACATCCAAATGGTTAGTTGGTTCATCCAATAATAAGATATCAGCGTTCTTTAAGACGGCCTTAGCTAAAGCTAACTTCATCTTCCAACCACCAGAAAGAGCAGAAATTGGTCTGTCCAACATTTCTGGAGCGAAACCGAATTCCAATAACTTGGCTCTGACTTGTTCTCTGTCACCAGTGTCACCTTCGGAAAGAACGTAATCAACGGTTGGAGTTTCAGCGTGAGTACCATCAATATCGTGTTCAACGTAAATGGTTCTACATTCTTCTTGGGTTGGGAAACCTTCAACTTGACCGTTAGCAATAGCTCTCATCAAAGTAGACTTACCAGCACCGTTTGGACCACAAAGACCGTATCTTCTACCTCTCTTTAATCTCAATTGAGTCTTGTTCAAGAGAATCTTGGCACCATAAGCAAGGGAGAATTCACAGTTACATAAATCTTCACCTTCGTCGTCTTCATCTTCCCAGACTGGTGGTTGTGGGATGTTGTCAACAGAAGACTTTCTGAATTCTTCAACAATTTCCTTAGATTCCTTTTCGTGTAAGAAAATGGTCAAGAATGGAGTCAAAGATTGGGACCAAGCTAATGGGTCAATCTTTCTTTCATCAATCAAGTTACCGGCAATAGCAGCAATGTAAGACTTAACAACTTCGAATCTAGCTGGAGCATCCTTGGTCAAACTGTTCAAAATGTCCAAGTTAACCTTAACATCACCAGCGTGGGAGATTTCTGGAATAGAGTCATCGGCTGGAACAGCACCAACTCTTCTCAAGGTGTTGGTAGCTCTTTCAGTAACGGATCTAGCTTCTGGGTCAGCAATGGTTTGCAAGTTAGCCTTCAAAGCAGGGAAAAGGTTACCCAAGAAAGGAGCAATAACTTGTGGATCATCGACCAACTTACACATGTTGTCGATAATGACCGCAGCCTTTCTCTTAATGGTGGTGTCTCTTTCAGCCAAACCTCTGGTTAACAATGGAGCCATGATGGACAAAGCAGCAGTGGTAACTTCGGAAACGAAAGTGGTAGCACCCAAAGCGTGAACGGTTTCTGGAACTTCCTTAGGGTTAGAAATGGAGGAAATAAGCTTTGGAATGAAAGGTTCAATATCCTTGTTTTCAACAGTGGCGGTACAGGTAGTCATGGACTTGGTGGCAGCAGCCTTAACTTCGGCCTTGGTATCCCACATAGCTTCGGAAAGAGCTGGAATTAATTCAGTCATTCTCAAGGCCAATTGGTCCTTAGCAGTGCCGACGAAGATTTCAATGGCTTCCAAGATGGAAACCTTTTCTTGCCACTTAGCGGTATCAGATAATCTGGCAACCAATCTTGGCAAGAGGTCCTTGATAGCAACTGGAGTAGCAGCAGAAACAAGAGCCTTCAAAGCTCTGTCTGCGGTTTCTCTGATAGCAGCATCCTTTTCACCAGCCTTTTCAGCAATGGAGCCGGTCAGAGCAACAATGTATGGTTCAACAGATGGGGAAAGGTTGTTGGAAGCAATGTGAGCAACAGCTTCTAAAGCGTTGACAGAGGTCTTCTTGTCCTTGATGGACTTTTCTAATTGTTGGAAGAATTCAACTGGAACGTCGTGTTCAATGATTTGACCGTTCAAGAAGGATGAAACATTAGCAGCAGCTTCGTGAACGTTTTCTGGAGTGGCGACAGCAAGCTTGCCGAACAACTCAGAAAGAACTTCAACAGATTGCTTGGATTCAGCAGAAGCAGACATTTCTTTGAGAGAAGAAGAAGAAAAGAATTACTCCCAAAGGAATGAAAAAATTTTTTTTTCTTCACATGGCAAAAGAAAAAAAAAAAAAAATCAACGTGTTACCCGGCCTGTAGCAGATTTTGAAAAAAAAACAAAAACGCGACACCATGCTCTGTCGCACACCTGTGCACCTCCATCGTCTCGAATGATTGACTCAAAATCGTCGCTATCTTGAGAGATGGGATCTTGGTTTTCCTTTAAGACAAGGATTTGTGCAAGGTAACGTGGGTTTTCAATGAAGGAGATTGTTCAGGAAGGACCGATCTTTCCTTTAGAGGAGCTGTCACAGGAAACTTACGTCAAACTACCCCACAAACCCACAGCTGAATCGGGATCTATCAAATTGTACATCATCTGTGTGGAGCCTAACATCTATGTGGAGGGATTTTCCAAGGATGAGATATCGAAGAGACCACCCTCTTTGTTGCGCGGGTGTTTGTTTCTGCGTATTGTGAAACCAATCAAGATAAAGTCCATCAACCTCAACTTCAAGGGAATCTCGAGAACAGACTGGCCTGAGGGGATCCCACCAAAGCGTGAAGAGTATCAGGAATTGAACGAAGTCATTAACCACACTTGGCCGTTTTTTGACTATCAATACACACCCTCTACCACTGTTAAAGGCTCCGATATCTTCATACCGAGAACCGAAGATGAGCTGCACGACTTTGCTACACTGACTCCGATGTCCTCGTATAATGATAACGATCTACAGTCGATCAAGTCACCACATAGCTTGATGTCTGCCTTGATTGGCACTACCTCCAATTCCAGTGCCAAAACCATCAAAAAATCAAGGATGAAGAATGTTCTTTTGTCCAACTTTAAATCTAATTCAAGCAATAGAGTTTCCTCCAACGATCTGAGGCCTCGTGCATCCTCCACTTCTTCTGTTACATCCCACACTACAAACTCCGATGATAGCAAGCTATTCAGAGTTGGCGATTACATTTACACATTCGAGCTCCCTATTCAGTCGAGTCTACCTGAATCCACCAGAGTTTCCTATGGTTCCACTAAATATTTATTAGAAGCGTCTATTGAAAAGTCAGGCAAGTTCAAAACCAATTTGCATGCTAGAAAACAAATCACCCTCATTAGGGCTCCGTTCCAAGATTCAGTTGAAGAAAACCAACCAATCATCATCAATAGAGAGTGGGAGAGTAGATTGCAATATGACATTGTCATTTATTCTAAACAAGTTGTTTTGAATTCTTACTTGCCAATCTCCTTCCGAATGATCCCGCTGGACAAGATAAAAGTGCATAGATTGAGAGTTTATGTTACCGAGCATCTGGATTACTACTGTCATAACAAAAAGGTCCACCGAACGGAACCTCAAAAGAAGGTCATGTTGCTAGAACATAAACCCGCTGAAGGCAAACCCGATAATTTGTTAGCATTGAATGAGGATGAAATCGGTGGGATTGAATTGGACTTCCAAGTCTTTGTTCCTGAAATTTATGGAAATGGACGTCGATTAAATCCTGAATCAGATAGTCACAATATTCAGTGTCATCATTGGATTAAAATTTGCATCCGTATTTCACGTTCTGAACCAACCCCGGAAAACCCTGAAAAGCGAAAACAGTACGAATTGACAATCGATTCTCCAATACATTTGTTATCTCCATTATGTGCTCATGCAAACACCCTTCTTCCTTCTTACGATGATCAGATTGATGTAGACAACAGCATTGATTTAAGTTCCACTGGTCTGGACAAGGCAATGGCACCAGATAAAGGCTCAATTCTGGACTCCAATTTATACAGACCCGCGGAGGATATTCCAAAAGAAATGCTGACATCTCAAGCTAAGCCATTTTCACCAATTGCATCGCCTCAACTCAATGCAATCAATCCCGAGTTAAGAGACAATCCGGTCTTGAAACCTATCGATATGTTGGAAATGTTGTCTCCAACTAATTCATCAACTACAACACTTGGGCTGCAAAACCCATCAATGCTTAATGTGGTGCCAAGACCTACTATGCTCCATAGAAACTCATCATTCTTACAATCTTCAGTCAGTGTCAGAGCTAGCTCTTCTCAACCTGAAGCACCTCCACCATTTGCTGAACATCCTCCAAGCTATGAGGAGGCAACTGTTAGAAAATTGACAAATGCAACAAATAATACCTCGTCTTCAGGTGAAAGTTTCAGATCTAACTCATTAGTTGGTTTGAGTGGAAAGAAAAAATCAGCAGTTAAAACAATCTCTCCACCGCAACCAGTCCTTGAAAGACCTTCTAATGCAGGCATTAGAGGTCGTGGGCGTGAGAGATTGAGAGAAAGTGATCCATCTCGTGATTTATCAGGTCATGACGAAGACTATGAAGACGATATTTATGGATTAAGCTTCCATATCACTCCAATTAGATCATCTGATCCATCTCCTGCTCACTCTCCTGTTAGACCAATGGAAAATATCAGCACCCTCATTAATAAGAATTTCACACCAGCATTTTCATACGATGATTCAATGAGAGAAACTTTGGATGCGAGCCTGAATAGATTGTTATTAGATGAAGAATCAGCGGATGAAGAGGAAGAAGACTTTGGAGCTGGTGGCTCATATGCTAACTCTTCTCTTTTGACTATTGATACACTTTCTACTCAAATCCCAGTTCATGAGAGACAACCGGGACAAATAGATAGAAGAGGCAGTGTAGATTTGTTGAAGTTATTAAAAACACAAACAACTGCTCATTCTACAGATTTGGCAGACATGTGAGATTTATACTAGGCGGTTATCATTTATTTTACACACATTAATAAACAATGAATCGTATTTAATTAAGAAAACATGGATCTGTCGAACTTAGCTTCAGTTAACTATGTTATCGCATACACAATCTTTATTTATTTCCTTTTAAGTTTTAATAATACACATGTGATTACTTTAAGTTTATACTTGTCATCATTATTTCATAGAGGCAATCTTTGCTTTAACCTCAGCTAAAGTCATCAAATGTTTAGTATTAGCAGGAACCTTAGCTAAAAAGGTAGAATAGACTGGATACAGAGTTGTTTCAATTTCTTTGATAAGCATTTGCCTAAACAGAACACTGTTGGGGTTAGATTTAAAGTTAGCACAAAGCTCTTCCACAGTTGAATTAAACTTTTCAACAAAAAGCTTGGCTTGTTGCTTACTCATACTCATTGAACCATCACCGGTAACAGTACTAGCTTTCATTGTTTCTGCAACTAAAGTAGACCATGGATCTGTTGCTTTATCCAAACCCTTCTTTTGAAGTTTTGCTATACGATCAATACCATTTTGACCAAGCACTGTTTTGATTTTACCATTTTGAATGAATGATTGACAAGTGTCAAAATTGGACAACAACATTATACCAATTTCTTGCGCATCATTATTTTTATATTTATCATCTAACAAATGGAATGACCAAATGATGACATCTGAATAGAAAGTAGAAAGCAGCAACTGTGGATCATCTGTTTGATCTGATGGCAGTGCCATAAATGATTTAGGGAAGCCCATAGGTAACCATTCTTGGAATTTGAACATGGTAATAAAGTGTAATTCTTCAGTACTAAGTAATTGGAAACTCTTTAACCTGTTGAGAATCATGTTGAATTCACTTGAGAGTGAAGGATGCGCAGATTTAGGTGAGGTTTGGAAAAGATTTGAGCAATAAGAGAAGAAATCAGTAAAAACCAGTTTAGATTCCTCAATTGTCATGTGACTTAAAGATGATATATTTTCAGGTATTCTTAGTTGATGTTTGGTTAACCAATGCAGTATTTGGCCAGTGGAAATTGCTAGCTCAAAATACATTGTACAATATGAAATCTTTCTTCGACTGATTTGAGAAATAATATAATTCATCCCATCTTCAAACCCATTGAGATAAACATCAATTATTCTCGAAGTTAATTGAGAACCTCTGTTGAAAACAACGCCGATGAAGTTAGTTTCTTGGATCATAAACTGTAATAAGAGATTGGTATAATTATCAAATGGTTTACCGTCTTTACCAGTGTAAATATCGTTCTGATCTCTGCCAATATCGGGCATGGAAGGTTGGAAACGGTCTATATTTGATTTGGCATTATCGATTCTTTGATTGATGATAAGTTCATCTATTACCAATCCTCTGCTACTGGTCAGATAATGATGGATAAAAATAACTTGACCCATCAAAGGTTTCAATTGGTCATCTTGCGCTTCGCCATTAACGATATCTCTCTGAGTTTGAGAAATAAGAGCAAGTTTTGAGTTCAACTGACGTTTCAACTGAATTTCACCCTTTTCATAACCACCATTGAGTGCATCTCTGAGACCCTTGAACACCTTCACATTCCTAGCCTTCATGTCACGTTGAATAGCATCCAATTGATCAATACAATCAGTGTATGTTTTAATATCTTGAACACTTTCCATGCGTTCCACGCCCTCCATTCTACGCATAACTTCAAATGCCCTATCATTGAACTCTTGCATATGTCCAATCTTCGCGTAAACTGCCGCCAAGTCACTTTCTAGCTTCTTTGATCTGTTGATTTGGATTAAAAGTGGTGCTAAATTGTGAACCGCCTGGGAGTTTTTTCTGCAAACAGTATCAATCTGAGCAGAAGCAGAGGCACTAAGAGACCCCAAAGTCGAGATGTTCTCTTCAAGCATCTCCAATGCAATGTCGTCCGAATTCATCTTCCCACTTGTGTATAAAAAAACCCTCGCTCCAAGTGGAAATTTTAAACTTTGTCTTGACAACTTTTTTCTTCAGCTGTTGCTGGGGGTTCATTGTGTTAGAGAAGAACTACTGGGCGTTTTGCCTTGTAATGACGCTCGATGGTGCTGTGATACCCAGAATTTTGAACAGCCCTAGAAAAATTACCCACCTTATTTCGCTAACACTACGTTCACAAACATAATGTAGAGTTTGATAGTAGAAAGGTGTACAAATGATTTTGTTCTATGTAGATGATTACTTGTAACTGTAGCTATTTCATTTAAGCAGAGCCTTGTTTTCTGTGGCAGCAGCTGGATGAGGGAAAAGTCCCAATTCATGAAGCTTCTCTAGTGACCATTCGATTGCATTTTCAGTTTTCCATGTCCAGAAAAAGAACCCATTCAATTGCGAGTAGAGCCGTAGCTGTGTTTCAATAATTTTAATAGTGTTGACACGATCTTGTTCTGTCATTTTGGTGTAGTCGTTGGAATATCTACACTTGCCGATGAACCCATCACCTTGGAAGGTGTTGTCATATCTTGCTCTTCTGCCCACACCATTGAGCCAATAAGCACAATCTGTCAAGGCCGCTGACCATTCACCAATGATTTGGACCTCTGGTAACAGTTTCAGACGGTCGACATACTTTGTAATTGAGTTGATATGGCCTTCAATACTTTCTCTCAATAGGGCGGTATTGAAAACTTCATATCTATGATGATCCAAAACCGTATTTGGGAGCAACATCTGTTCAAACCAGAATTCAGAATCCATGAAGGCATCATGATAAACAAAATTGTTGGCTGAGTATTTTCTCATGAGGGTATGGGAATCTTGATCGAACTTGATGACTTGATCAAATGGATAATGAGTTCCCAGAGGTTCGTTCAAGTTTTCAATGCCAATAACAACGTCATAATACTCAGGTCCGCCATACGTTCTAAAGATGTAATCCAAGATCTCAATGCCTAGGTCATAGTTTTCTTGGTTCCCAATCCACTCAAGTACATCTCTCTGGCCTGAATTGTCAAATCCATTTTGAGATCCCGGAATACCATGCAAATCAATCCAGAGTTTCAAACCATGTTTGCGACACCACTGGATCGTTCTTTTGAGATACTCTTCTTGGCCGCTAACGTAAGGGTCATTTGGTAACAAGCCAAAGGCCCAATATCCAATAGGCAATCTTACAGCATTGAATCCGAGAGATTTGATTTTCGCTAGATCAGCTTCAGTGATCCATGTATCCCAATGTTGTTTCAATCTAGCCTGCGCTGCAGAATAGCCAAGTTGTTTGCAAAAATTATATTCATCAACAGGGACTTTGGCTTCAGAGTTGTCTGGTGAAGCATCTTGATAGAGTGACGGAGAAATAAAGGGCTCAGTAACCAACCAACCACCTAAATTCACTCCAATGATTTTCTGTTTAGTGTGATCGAACACTGAAGAGGAGCTACTGTAAATAACAGCATCATCTTTATTTAAAAAATCACCATCCAATTCATTCTCGTCATCTGCATCGATCTCAAAAACCTGTTCATTATCATCCTTATCATAATTGTAATTGTAATTGTATCCATCATATTCGTCTAAAACATCCCCTTCCACCTCTGTTTCTGCAGGAGTCTTTTCCTCAGCAAACCCATCTTGCTGAGCCCATAAACTTTGCATTAAAAAGCACCAAAAAACAAGCACAGAGGGCTTCATAGCAATTTCAGTAAGAAACAATACACTATTTTTGCCATTCTATCAATATGCGCACGACTTCCTTTTTGGGAAGCACTGAAGAGAAAAAAAATACAGCTCCGTATTCGTTTATCGTACACGCTTTTCCTAGTAAAAATGCTTTCTAGTAACATTTTGAACGTGTTTTATCCGCAGGAAACGCGTGATATGTCGGATGAAGAAATGTGTTTAGGTTGTCAAGTTACAGGAGCTCTAACTTGTTTTGTAGCAGGCGCGTATTTTGCCTCACCGTTACCTTTTAAAGGCGATCTTGATTTCAAGAAATCTCCTCAATGGTTCAGAACCAGTACTAGACTTTGTAGTGTGCCGATATTAGCATTGGGAATTTACAGAGGTGGTGAAGGTTGGTTGTGGAATAAGGATATTAAGTACAAGGAAGGCTTTTTTTAGTAATGAATTTAGATGACACAGTAACGAAGGATGGAATTAGATAGACTTTTTCTAGTGATGCATTTACATGTTAAATGATACAGTGATATAGAAATATACATGCATTTTTCCTAGGAATGCATTCAGATGTTGAACAATACAGTGACAAAGAAACATGAATAGATGTGTTATTTCTAGTAATGCATTTAAATGTTAAATAATACAGTGATACATACATAGACTGTTCCTAGTGATGCCTTTAAATGTCAAATAATACAGTAATAAAGAGAAATATATATATATAAAAGTGTACATAGATTGCTGGTTTGACTATTTGGTATAAAGGAACGTTTTACCAGAGTTGTTACCACCAACAATCCAGTTTTCAGTTGGATGAAAGACACAGGCAGACGGAACACTGGTCATGATTTCATCTTGCAAATGACACAGCATAGTACCGTCAGCAGAATAGACGTCCAATGCCTTTTTCATGTTCCCTATGACAAATTTCTCTTGCATGTCAAGAGGGTTCTGTTGCCACCTCGCTTTTATGATTGTAACCCATCTACCAGACTGACAGTTGTGTGTAATTGTTTCATTAGGAGTCAAGTTGTTTGGTATCTCACCCTCTTCTTGCTCCTCCTCTTCTTCAATCTTCACAGTGCTGTTATAACCAGGCAAGCTAGAATTATCTTTGCCAAAGTTGAATAATCTAATAGTGTCGTCGTACCCATTAATCACCAAATCACCAGATTGATTCCAATCAACAGAGCTGACACTGAGCCTAGAAGAATATCCAGCAACGCAAAGAGGTGATCTAGAATCTTCAAACTTGGACCATTCACAAGGCTTGACCATTCTCAAATCCCAAACTCGCATGGTTCTATCAAGTGACCCGGTGGCCAGCAGATGGGGCTCATTTGGACAAACGGTTGAATACCCAATTTTCTTATCATGCAATCTCCAAACATTGTTCGTGCGTTTCAAAGTGTCTGGATCACGCATATCAAATCTCATTCCTTCGCCATCCAAGGTGGTGAAATATCCAACATCTGGTGAAATGAAATGCAAATCACTAATGCCACTAGGATTACCCCATTGATCGTTGAAATCAAGCACGGTTTTTGAAACGTCCTTTGCTAAATCCAAGGTTCTGATAGTCCCATCATATGAGCAGGTGATGATTTGTTCATCCTTGAATCTGATACGAGGGATATTCTTTGAGTGAAGACTTAGTCTGGTGATGGATGGCTCAGCAGAATCCTCAGTGTCATCTTCAGGAGTCCAAATACCAAAATTTCCCAGCTTGTCACCAGCTAAAATGATTTTACGTTGAGATTGAGGGTGAAATTCCACTGTCGTCATTCTTTCCGCCGTCAGTTGGATCTTGTTTGGTGGGAAAAGATCAAACAACTTCAATCCTTCTAAATCGTCTCTGACTTGTTGAATTGACTTTGAAACTGGTTTCTTATCTTTCAAGTCCGCATAGAAATCACCCGCTGAAAAGCTCTTACCGAGTTTCTTCAATGCTTCGGGATCGCTAATCACGTCTGAAAGTTGGAAATCATCGTTAATTCTTTGTTCTAATTTAACTTCCGGTGTATTGTTTGCTCTATATTGTCTTTCTAAATCACGATCATCCACCTCAATCATCTCTGGTTTCTCCAGCTTCACACCGGCAATACGCCGCGAACGTCTAGTTGGAACATTCGACTCCAACTTCACCATCTTTTGATAACTAGGATCTGATCGCTTTGTACGTTTCTTAGTGGCCACAGGAGGGGCCATTTCGCCAGCTAAAGCGGGTAAATTGAATTGCTTCAGTAACTCCTGATTACGTGCTATGTTTTCCAATCTCTTCTTCTCAAACTCGCTCACCATTGCTGAAAAAGGTATCGTGTTGGAGAAAAAACGGTTACGCGTCCAAACGCGTAACTAAACTAACGATACAGAAATGGGGGGAAAATGGCTTTAGAGCTGAAATCGCACAATCTGAGAGCATAAACATTATCGGCTTAACAACCATTCAACAGAGAAACTATAAATGAAATCTGAGATGGAAGATGATGCTTACGTAACCAGTTAAATGCTCGTATAGCTCTTTCTCGCTAAGGTTACAATTTTCCAACTTTTCAACACACCATTTTCTTTATCTTTAAATAAATAACTTAGGTATGGACAAAGCTACTGGTAGAAAGTTGTTTTTGGATTTATTTCCAGAACTCGTTGAAGAACTTCTTGATATTCTCAAGACTTACGGTATGCGTGATGATGCATTAGCATGGTTCAAGAAGAATCTAGAGTATAACACACCAGGTGGTAAACTCAACAGAGGTTTGTCTGTTGTCGACACTTATGCTCTTCTCAAGGGATACAAGACTTATTCTGAGATTCCTGTTGAAGAATACAAAAAGTCAGCTCTTCTTGGTTGGTGTATTGAACTTTTACAAGCATACTTTTTAGTTGCGGATGATATGATGGATCAATCAATCACCAGAAGAGGTCAGCCATGTTGGTACAAGCAACCAGATGTCAAGGAAATTGCCATCAATGATGCTTTCATGCTGGAGGGTGCTATTTACATGCTCTTGAAGAAACATTTCAGATCCGACTCTTATTACGTCGACTTATTGGATTTGTTCCACGAAGTCACTTTCCAAACAGAATGTGGCCAATTGTTAGACTTGATTACTGCTCCAGAAGATCACGTTGATCTTTCCAAGTTCACTCTGGAAAAGCACTCTTTCATTGTTATTTACAAAACAGCTTACTATTCTTTCTACTTGCCAGTTGCGTTAGCTATGTACATGGCTGGTATCAACTCCGAGGAAGATTTGAAGCAGGCTCATGATGTTCTCATCCCATTAGGTGAATATTTCCAAATCCAAGATGACTACCTTGACTGTTTTGGTAAGCCAGAAGATATTGGTAAGATTGGTACTGATATTCAAGATAACAAATGTTCTTGGGTCATTAACACTGCATTGAAGTTGGTCACTCCTGAACAAAGAGCCATGTTAGATGAAAACTACGGTAGAAAGGATGCCGAAAAGGAAAAGAAATGTAAGGAATTGTTCAAAGAATTGAAGATTGACCAATTCTATCATGAATACGAAGAAAAGGTTGCCACTGATATGATGGAAAAAATTAAGAAGGTTGATGAAAGCAGAGGTTTTAAGGGCGAAGTTCTGACCGTTTTCCTCAACAAGATCTACAAGCGTTCAAAATAATTCAGTGGTTGTGGTAGTACTAGAGCGCCATTGCTTTATTAGTTTTATAATTCCGTTATAAATGTAAGAGTTATTATTAAATGAGTCAATGGAAGTCAATTGTTGATTCTTGCTATCTATATCATGGCGATTAATTTGATCGATCATTGATTTAGACATATAACGGACACGCAACTTACGGCAATTGAAATGATCAATCATTGATTCAAACATATAAAAGCTAACTCACGGCATGGCAATTGAAATGATAACCATTAATTTAGACGTATAAAAGATAAATAAAGAACAATCAAATACAGCAGCGATAGCCATGACAAACTGTCTCAATTACAATCTTCAATACCTCACACTCACTTCCGCTTCCTATTCCTTAGGAACACCCGAACCGGCCTTTGGTGGGTACTGAGAAGAAGTGGCAGAGCCCTGTGGGTGGTCGCAAGTGCACCATTCAGCAGCAGGAACATTAGCCATGGCAGCAGGAACATGCATTCCACAACCGATCCACGCGGTGTGGTGACAAGAAGGACATTCAGCTGATTTACACATTTGGAGAAAAGATAGTTGTCTAATCAGTTGAAGCGGGTTTTGGAAATAGTGAAATTCTAATTATATGGGGGACTGAAAATTGGAAATCTAACTTTTTGAAGAGCTAGATGGGCTTGGTGTCAGTAATGTTTCTTTTCTTTCTTTCTAGGGACATTTAGAAGATTCTGAGATGCTGAGCAAACTTAATTCAGAAAGTTATTCCGGAAAATGAAGTGATTTCAGAGATCTAAAAAGCCATTATAACTGAAAAAAAAGTCGCATTTGGCGACATTGATCTGGGGCCCACGCATACTTTCCATGGGTTTTAAACTAGTCTTTATTGAATTTTACTCGCTTAGCCCCACTAGAAAAATGTTTTTTTGTTTAGAAAACAAAAAATTACCCAGCAACACGTGATCTTCTTTTTGAAAACAAAACCTATGGAGGTGAAAGAGGAACAACCAGCTGCCAAGAGACAGAAGACTGAAGGCAATGACGCAAACAAGGAAACTGAAGAAGCATTAGCACATGCAGCTAAGCTTGCTTCTAACGCCGCAGCGGCCGTTCAGGCCGCAGGCGAAAACGCTGATGCTGAGACATCTAAAACTGAAGAAGAAAAGCCATTTCACGGCTCTGAAGAATGGCACAGCATTCGTAAGATGAACCACAAGGAGGTTGAAAGAAGACGTCGTGAGACGATCAACGTTGCGATCAAGGAGTTGCAAGAACTGGTTCCAACAGCCCACAACAATAAGGCTCAGGTCATTCGTAAGGCTGCTGATACGATTAGAAAGATGAAGGAGCAGGAAGAGGCGAACGTGAACAAATGGACATTGGAAAAGATAATAACAGACCAAGCCATTGCTGAATTGGCCAACTCTAACGAAAAGTTGAAGTCTGAATTGGAAAAGGCTTATAGAGAAATTGAACACCACAAATCCCAATTTGGCAAATTCATTGAGGTTGTGAAGGATAACGGAGTCAATCCTGCTATCACAGAATTTTTGGGTAAAATTGAACCTTTCTCTCAAAAGGAAGATTTGGAGGACGGTGAAAGAGAGACCAAACAATCTGAAAAGAAATCTACATAGATTTTTTCCTTTCTACTCCTATCTTCTTTGTCTGCTGTGTGTGTGTACTATTGGTTATTGATACTATATAACAATTTTAATTACTTGTGTTATTTTAAACAATCAAATTTCTAATCAGAACCCCTTCAACCCCCATCCCCAGAGATCCATTGATGTGCATGTTGATAACATTAGCATTTTCTTCTGTTTTTGGTTTTCCGCCCAGAAATGAGACAATCGAGCTTGTACCAGCATACATCAATTTGTCCTCCATTCCAGACCGATTGCAAATAACAACGTTTGCTTTCGCTTCCCACAATGGCCTCAATCTCATTATCCAGTATCTTCCTGTACGTGTATCACACTCGGTCACGTGACGGCCGTAGATCTCAGGATCAACTTCACCATTTTCTCCAAGTAATGACGGAGGATCGTTGAGGATACGTGTGTCGTGGTCCCAAGAGCCCTGTTCTAAATCGTACTGCTCTGGAATTTCAGCGTAGCATTTGGAGAATGCCTGAACTTGTTCTGCATCCCATGAATCGCTCCAAGAAGAGTTCATCCACGCTGTTGGCACAATGACAAGCTCAGACTGTGCTTTCTTAACTGCATTGGCAAATTCGTATGCCTCAAATGGAGCCTTGAATTGGTATGGATTTAAATCCATACAAATACCTACACTAGTGGTTAAACTTCTTCCAAGTCTTTCAATAGGTAATTTGAAGCTCACAAACCCAACGTCCGATTCTGAACAGCCCCATGTGACATCAGTGTCGTATAAGTGTGTTTTTCTGTAATTATGAACAATTTCACCCAACGGAGAAACAACCATAGCTGCGTTGTACACGGTGTTTCCACTTATTTCAGGATACCCAACAACAGTAACACAATCAAACTTTCTACTCACTTCACTAGCAAACTTGTAACTGGGACCCTCACCTCTTGCTTCCAGAAATGGCTTGATATGATCTGGTGAAGTGTAATTGTAGCCAGTAAGAGCGAGTTCAGGAAGAACCAGAAGATCCACAGGCTTTGTAACGCCTTTGTTGATGACATCCCAGGCACGAGCAATGTTTGCTTCTAATTGTTCCACCTTGGGTGCCAACTGAACACATGCCACTCTTAGCATTAAGGTTTAACTAAAGAAACACATCTCTTTTTTCAACATGGAACTAACATTAGACCCGCTTATCAAAACCCATGTTCTTGTTCCCATCACAATCATCATGGTTTTGGTGCACATTTTGCGTGGACAAGTTGCCCAATGGTTGATGACGGAAGAAATGCCGCTTTTAGCCCGTCGTAAAGTGAAGGAATTGCATCATCTGAACAAACTTCGAGTGTTCTGTAATCCGTCATTGGCTGTCAGTGGATCTGAATGGAGTGCTAGGAAGCTAGGGTTGGAGAAACAGTATTCCAAAGACTCGTTGAAAAAGATCCTTAGCAATGAACCTAACCAACCTTCGTTTAAGAAACTTTATCCACAAATGAAATCAATGGCGTTGCAATATGTTCCACAGCCTCTAATGTTTTGGTTCATGTCCACATTCTTCTCAGGCTACATTGTGCTGAAATTACCATTTCCTTTGACTTCGAATTTCAAGGAAATGCTTCATAATTCAGTCTCCTCTCCAGATTTAGATGTTGAGTATGTCACTGCTGTCAGTTGGTTCTTTGTCAATTTGTTAGCAGTAGAAAGTGTTTCTAACGTGGTGATAGTGACTCTAAAAAAGCTGATGCGTCTCTTAGGACTTTCTTCTGGTCACTTTCTTGAATCCTATCCTGAGCAAAGAGCTAAGCTGACCAACGCACAAAATGTGGACAACATTTTGAAGGCAGGTGGTGTTTCAAACATACAAATGCCGATTATGGCACAACAGCTAGTTTTACCCGGTCAACAACCGTTGACGGAAGACGTTTTTGCAAACTTCTTGGCCGCTGTCAAGGCTGCTCAGCATTATGAATCGCCAATCGATGATACCGAAGAAGAGTTTCTCAAGAAGTTTGGTCAAAAGCAGCTTCCACATTGATGGAGAGTTATAAATTAATGAACATGAACAAATACTGCATTTATTATAGCTAGAACGATACTTAAAACCTTATATTATATACATATATGCTAATCAGACGAAACTACCTACATAGTGTCCCATCTCTTACAGGCCAAAGGCTTGCCGTATTTTTGATACAGGCCAACAATATTTTGTTTAACTTCAGCATCTAGGGCATCCTGTGGATTCAAACCAAGCTGGGCCAACAATGAAGTAAGCAACATCGCTTTATCACTTCCTAACCCATTCAACTTTTCAATCACACCTTTCAAGATGTCGATTTTGAACGTTTCATAATCTGGGTTCAATTTTAAGTAGTTCACCACAAGATCCAATTGGTCCAGCTTTGTGAAATGAAGTAAGGTTTTTACCATATCACCGGTGACCATTCCTTGCTGAATCAATATGTATTTTAAGTTTGTGGTCAGGTTATTGAACAACATCCACTTTTTTTCCCATTCAATAGGCAAAGCTGAACAGAGTTTCCCTGAAACAGTGACGTATTGTTTTATAACTTCAACTTCTGGGATCAACTTCGATTCAAGTAAATAATCAAGAAGTGGTTTGGAATGTTGAAGATCGTTATTCCTCACACTGGCTATCAAATATTGTTTGACTAGAGAAGTTGGAAGTCTCTTGAAAAGCTGTTCTTCGTTGTGACTGACGGCATTTGCATCATATACGTCGTTTATAGTGGAGATAAGAAGATAAACCTCATTTTGATCGTTCTGCAATAATGATCTATAGATGAGTAATAAGATTTGGTCGTGGAATTCTAAAATCCTAGTTTGGAAAATCTCTTTGAATTGATCTAAAACAACGTTTGATACAACTTCACCTTGAATAGACTTGATAAATAGATATACAACATCTTCAAATGAATATTTTGTAAATTCTGCACGCTGTAAAAGATGTTCAATCAAATCTTCAATAGATCCGGCAGATTGAACCATTGAGCATAGTTCTTCCTCGGTGACCCCATCTGGAAGTTTTAGCTCGTACTCTAATTCATTTTGATTATTTTGACAAAATTCCAAACCTTGTTTCTTCGCTTTTTGGAACCTCTTTGAGTTGTTGAACATGGAGTCAATCGGCTTTTGAAATTCCATTGATGAGTTTGCCAAATTTGTAATTCCATCATATTTATCTCCCCAGCGCCTATTACCTTTAAGAGAAGTACGCAGAATATCGTACAGCCCAGTATGAACAAACGGTGAAACCAAGACTTTCTGATAATTGATTGGTTTGCTAGGTAAGTTGGGTATATTGTTAGGTAATTGATCTACACTTATCATATTCAAAATAGGTTTAGAGTCCGCAGGTAATGTTTCCAAAAGTGGTTCTACAGCTTGACTCAACAACCGTATCTGCTGTTTAGAGAGAGCACCCATCATTTTGGAATTTTACACTGAAAGAGACGTTCGTAACGGTTTCTGAAGAATCCATTTTTCACTGTTTAAGAAAAAAAAATTACACTATTACGTAATCAGCATAAACTTAGTGTAAGGCTGCTCTGCAATTGTTGTGTCAAGAAATGCATTTAGCTGTCTCAGAGTCCCAATGCAATCATCAAAAACTCTGAGACATATTTATGCTATTAAAAACCGTAGGTCTATAATTTTTTTATTGCTTTCCATCCCAACTTATCGCATCTTTCAAAACAAATACCAATGCTGGCGTTAAAAATTGGCCCATTTTAGCGCTCCAAGTCAACCTTTGAACACTGAGAAACATTCAATAGAAATTGAGTGCATTTGAAAAGGTTCTTAACCCTTATCAGCGATTTTATTATGAGTCACATTAGTTTTTACATAGTATTTATATCATGAGCAAAATTCCAAATTTAGTAAGCACTGCTTCCTTCCAATCGTCATGAGATTCCCCTTTAATTTGATCAAATTCATAGTAGTGACGTTCTTCATCTGGTGCGTAGTCACTTCAAATGTACACCGCTTTACTTCTGATTCCGTGGATCCAAAATATTCTTTAAACAAGGAGAGTGTTATCAGATCAGGATTGATCAATACTGACATTGTATTTGTGACTGCACACCCAGATGACGAGTCCATGTTCTTCACACCAACAATTATAGAGCTTGCAAAGCCTTATTACAATAATACAATCCATCTCTATTGTCTTTCGAACGGAAACTTTGACGGAATTGGTGACATTAGAAAAACTGAACTTGAACATGCTTCAAGACTGCTTGGAGTTAAATCAGTCAAAATAGGTAGTTTTTCAGACAACATCAACAAATTCTGGGATGAAAATGAAATTTCAAGTGTAATTGACACGTATATTTCCTCTGTCAGTGCAAAATCCAGAAACCGTGCCATTATAACGTTTGACAAGGTGGGCGTTTCAAGTCATCCTAACCACATTTCAATCAATAAGGGTGTTAAAAAATACATCAAAGGACACAGATATGTGTCTGCTTGGGAACTAAAGTCGTGGAACATTGGTCTCAAGTATTCAAGCTTCATTGTTACAAATGCTGAACTTTTAATGAGAGCATTAGGTCCCGAGGGCCAAAAATACATCAATCAACTGTTTGAATCATTTGGATTAGTTGGTTTTTTAAACAGTAAACCAACAACGAGAACTAGTATAATGATCTATGCAAGTGTTAACAATTGGTTCTTAAATATGGCTACCATGACTTTTGCTCATTATTCCCAAATGGTTTGGTTTAGATGGGCATGGTTAATCTTCTCCAAATATATGAATTCAAACGAGCTAGTTAAAATGTGAGCTTTTAGATTTATAGAATATATTATAGGAATAGTGGGAAAAGAAGATAGGATATAACTGTTTTTATAGCTTTATACATGGTTATCGACCCTTTACCAATCGTCATCATCATCTTCGTCACGCTTCTTTTGACGAATTTCTCTCACTTTGTTCATAGCATATGCATTTTGATCATTTTTAATCATCTCATGGAGCTTTTCTCGCAGCTTTTTGTCTTCATAAGTTAACGTTTCAACTCCACCAACACAGTTATCACCAAGATATTTTTCTAAAAGAGCGTCTGCTTGTAAGAAATGAGAATTCTGAGCCAGATGTGAAACAATTTGTTTAAGGTAAGATCTGAAAACGGTCTTATTGGTATGCGAGTCAAATAGTTTGGAATTGTATCTTGGAGTTATGCATTTTTGATGAATGAGTGGTAAGATTTCAATCATACTGTCAATAGAACCATACTTTTGAACAAGACGGAACAATCCATTGTCCAAATTTGAAACACCTATACTTTGAACTGCCAAATTGGATATTTGATCGAAAAGTTGGAATCCGACTTTGTAGATAACATGATCTTCCACAAGTTTGGAATCGGTTGAAGGAATTTGTGAAAATACACCTGTTATCCTCAAAACAACATTCCAGAACTCATTCAATTGATTCAAGTTCATGCTTTGATCATATGCATTAATTAATCCCAAGCATTTGTCTAAGCCTTGAACCAATTCGCCATTTTGGGCGTATGCAAGCAAAACACTGAATAAAAGCTCATGGTTAGGTAACAATGCTGTTTCTTGATTGACTTTTTTTGTTGGTAAATTGGAACGGAGAATATCTTCCACTTTATCTAAATCACCTTCCATACCATACGCTCTAATAAAGGATGCAATAATTTCCGAAGTTGGCTTATGAATGGAATATTGTGGATAGTCTTCACAAGTCTTTGATGCAGAATATCTGGAATATAATTCATCAATGGTATTGGTATGGTTTGGATAATGGTAATTTTTTTGCAATTTACCAATGTAAGCAGAATAAATTCGTTGTCCTGCTATTTTGGATCCTAAAACCGAACAATGTGATAGAATATTGATTTTGTAATACCAAAGTTTATTACTAAGATATTTTCCATTCTTCTCATACTTTGAAATCAAGTTTATCGCCAACGTTGGCTTTTGTGAGATGTAATAAAACTCAACCAAATTTTCCCAATCCGGAACACTCAAATCGATTATACCAGCATCATTAGCCTTTATTATGTAATGATAGACATCGTAAACTTGAGAAGATGTGAGTTTTAAAAACTCTGATGGGTTTTCAGCAGTTTGGAATCTGTGTTTCTTTTTGGTTTTGAATTGATTCCAAATTTGTTTATATGCTTGCAAAACACGGAATATAAGCAGACTCATTTCTTCAGCTGTGTATTGGTCCAACTGCAATTTTTTAATATCTTTATGTCCTAACTGGGACCATTTTTTAAGTCTATTGAGTAATCCAATATTATCTGGAAACTCGAGGGCTTTTCTAACACCCTCAACGTCATAACTCCAACGGAAATCTGGCGAATCTTTGTTCACAGGCGGATAACAAAGCTTAGCAATGTCTTGTGCGATCTTTTTAGTCAAGTTTTCACCAGTAAAGATCATTGGTGAAACAGAGAACGGGGTTGGGTGTGGTAGTTTCCATTCTGCTTCTGAACTTTGCATATAGTTCGAAACAAGAGTCTTCACATCCATTTTTCGCAGTACGGAATAAGACCGTCTTGTTATGTCCAGCATTAGGATTGTGGTCTCGTTGATGAACAGTGAGCGAAATTTCACCAATGAATAAAATTTTTTTATGTAGCTAAAATATTTACTAGGAAGAGAAAGCTTTATACCAGTAAGAACCTGTTAAATGCAGGTGAAAACTAAAGATATTTAACTTGTTGCTGTCGATTTCTACAAATTCTGCTTCACTGGTAAAAAATTGGCATGGCGAGTTAAAAACACTCTCTTTTCTTCTTTTAGCTGGCTTTTTTTGCCCAGTAAGCGTTTGATCTTTCGCGGTAGGAAACTTAAAATTTACTTCGATATGTTTTTTTTACTACGGATGATTTGAAAGTTACTGGGGATACTGACTTTTTTCCCACCAGCCGCTGAGGAAAAAATGTAAAATTGTATCTCTCAAACTTTGAGCTATCTCACCAGTAGATCTGTTGAACGAGTTGACGGAAATTGATGAATGAAATAAATTGTGAATCTATGGAAGTGATATCAGTACACAGATTAAAATATTACAAATGTAAGAATATATTGAGGTTTAAAACACTGCGAAGAAGAGTGAACACCTGAAATATGCTCATGAAGCTTCAGAATTCTACTTCAACACCAGTTCCTTCCTCAATGGCTTGATCAAGACAATGACGACCAACCCAAACGTCCATGATGCACAAACCAACTATCTTGCTGATGACAATATCACCAACACAGTCAGAGTCCAAAAGCGCATTGTACTCCACAAGACTTTCTTCACCAATATTGTTTTGGATGAACTCGCCGGCTTCATGAAGACAGTGTTCTTTCGAGTCAACAATGACCTTCTGACCAGCAGCAATGACTTTATTAATGACATCACCAGAGATTTCAATCATTTGAGGTTTGTATGACCCGATCGCGCCAATGAAGACTCTGCCTTTACATTGATCAACCAGCTCGGCAGTAACAGTTGGTGCAGTGGAAGGAACACAGGTAAAAACAACACTGGCGTTGGCAAACTCAGCTTTCAACTGGTCCTTATCTTCGTTATCCAATGATAAGAACTCAACATTGCCGTGGTCCTGTTTCAATTGGTCACAAAATTCTTCTGCCTTTGACTTGGTTCTGTTAACACACACGATCTTAACAAATCTACCTGGATAAAGAATCAATGCAAGAGTAGCATGCCAAAAGGCTTGAGCACCAACACCAAACACAATAAGGGTCTCTTCGTTGTACTGCTTGTCAACAGGGAATGTCCTAACAAGACCTAAAGTTGTGCATAATGCAGTTCTGAAAGCAGTCAAGGTAGCACCATTGATAACTGCCTTAGCTTCACCAGTTTCTCTGTCTAAGATAGTGGTGATACCCAAAAACCCACAGCGAGACGCAGTGATTGCTTTCATGCCAACATTTGATCCCACTGAGGCCATGAAGAGATGTGTAGCACCATATGGCGTGGAAATGACTGTTCTTGGAGGAATAATGGATTCATCCTGCTTGTACTCGAGAAGACTATTGAGGAGTGTGGTTTGGTATTTGAGAACATCATCCTTGGATAAACCCTTGAACTGTTTGGAGATCACCGCCTCAGAAAGCACCAGCATTGGAAGAATAAAGTGAGACTCAAACACAGTGTGTGTGATGGAATCTTTTTTCGCTTCTTATCATCGTCTTACAATGGCAGCTTTTAGCGAACCTTTGAAAAAGTACGCAAAACGCTCAAGTACGAGCTGCAAGTGTGTCGCTAGAGGATGCTGTTTGTGTTGATTTTTTAAACCGGCCAAAAGAGACAACTTCAATTGCTTTATCTTCCATTTGTGTATATCAAGTCACGTGACATTTTTCACTATGCGCTTTTTTCACATTTTGATCTATTGATGAATCAAATTGCGTCTTCAATTGTGCATACGATTGAAAATGTCATTCCGGAGCTGCAAGTGGAAACAGCAAGGGTGTCTCAGATCTCAAATTCTCAAATAGCCTTCTGTTTAGAATGTATAGCTAACAATCTAGGCGAGTTCTATAAAGAAATGAATGGAGCCCGTTGGAAGTCCGCCAAGCTTTCTGAGATGAGAGATGATGGTCTCATGTACTTCATCTTTCCCAAATGTGGATTTGTTTCTGTGATGATAGTTGGGGATTTTCTTTATTTGTACGAAATCCAGTTGCTTGATCATATGAGAGGCAAAGGAATTGGAACAAAATTAATGTTGGCCTTAGAAACAGCTGTTTCTCAGAGCGATTTGTATGGTGTACAACTGACTGTGTTCAGTGGCAACAAGGGCGCTTTGAAACTTTACAAGTCTCTGGGCTACAAGTTGACCGCAGATTCACCGCGTTCAAGAATTCAAATGGGCAAAAGAATAGAGCCAATGTACTACTTAATGGAGAAGTATGTTTAATTGAGCCATATGTATGTGTAGTGTAGTTATGTGCATCTAATTTGTAAATTGTATACTAAATAGATTAAAAAAGTGATAGATTAAAAAATGGTTTAAAAATATGGCACCCAGTAAGCTATATTGATGATTTAATTTACATAATCGTGAAATAAATTGTGAAATTGAGTCTTGCAAAATTTCACAACTAAAAAGCAATAATAACACTTGAAAATTACATTATGTTTTTAATTCACCTATTCATGAGCATTTACAATTTTCAATTCTTAAAACCTTCATCAAACGCTTTTTCATTATTTAAATGTCAAATAACAACAACAATAACAACCAACAGAAACGTGCAAAGGGTCCTCAGCGTGATCCTATCATCCACCTTAACAAGTTTATTGGTCAACGTGTCTTTATTACATTCATCGGTAAGCTCGCTATAGAAGGGACATTGACTGGTTACGATTCCCTGATGAACTTGGTGTTAACAGACGTCGACGAGGTTGAATCTCCTCACAATGAAGAACTTAAACATTACAAAAAGGTTGTCGTTAAGGGCCAAATGTTATCAACTCTTGAACCTTCCGCTGGTGGTGAACCAATTCAATTGAACGCTGATCAACCTGTTATATAAACAATTTTAACGTGTGTATTATCCTTTTTGTGTGTATATATATTAAAGATACTCTTCTAACATTTCGTTATCATCTGGTATATGACCTTCGTTCGCATAAACCGATCGAAGTCCCCTTTTGAATACCTCAACAGTGGAAACTACAGACTCATTGACATTATTGATCATCCCAGTCGGCCCATCATAGTAGCCTCCACTAGCAGAGTCATTTACCCATCCATCATCAAGATCGCTTCCAACAGATTCATTTGAATCATCATTTTGATTCTCTACCATTTCATGCACGTTCTTATTCTCGTTGTCTTTTTTGGCATCACCATCATGTTTATGCTGTTTGGCAAATTCCTTTTCAATCACTTTATCCAATTTCTGAGTTTCTGATAGGTCATCATCATCATTAGTCATTTCAGTACTGTATTCTTGGTCAATATCTTCAATTTTCCACTGCTCATAATCTTCACCATTGACGCATTCTTTACCAAAATGATTTCCAATCATATGTTCAATAACCTGCCACCCATAAGCATTAGAAAACCTACGTCTGACCACTATATTATTATGAGCGTCTGGTTTCAAAACAACTAGAACTTTTCTCCATGACATTTCCAGATGCCATCTACGTGCAATTTTTTCCTCCAACAACCTTTGTCTCTTGCTAATATCCAACAGAGCCAACTTGGATCGAGACATATCCCTATTAGGTTTTGGAATCATATGTGGTTTGTAAATCTTGTCATGAATGATTGAATTAGTCCTTGTCTGTGGATCATTAATGTAATCTGGCGAAGGTAATGGTGGTAAGATCACACTACTGATGGATTTAATCACATTCGACTTTGGAATTGCAAGAAATGTTTTATCATCTCCATTTTCATCAGGCGTGTCTTCATCGTCTTCAACGCCAGCCTGGAAATACTTATACTTTTTGGGCATGTTTTTATGATCAATAGTTGAGCCTAAATTTGGTAAACAGAAGCCTACCGCACTTTGTATCTTTTCCTTGAAACTATCCAAAATCCCACTAACTGCACCAGCTTTGTTTTCAATGTTATCATATTCAGAATTGATATCATCAGGAATAACACCCACCTCTCCTGAACTTTCACCCGCTGGGGTGGCACCTGCTTCCTCAGAACCCTGTTTCATTGCTTGATAGACGTTTGAAATACCCTTCCAGTCTAGGTAGAGCAATGCGCTGGTTCTCAATGGGACAATCCCATCGTTCAAAACATTAGCGTAAACAGATCTTCTTTTGAACATTTTCAAAACTTTACGCGTAGGTTCACTTGGTAAGCACAAAAGAAGTGGTTTAGTACCTTGTAAATTCATATCCTGGCCTGATTTACCAACGATTCCCAAACTGAGACATAATTTAACATAAACTGGGTTTTCATTAGATATTCCTAGCAATGGAGACGCCAGAGTGATAAAGTTTTCTGGCTTGCAAGTTTGGAAAAATTGAGGGTATTGTTTATCGATGTAAGCCATGGCAAAAGTTTGAACCAACCCACCGAGTGAATGTCCAATGAAGGATATTTTCTCAACATTGCTGAGCCCTTCCATGCTTTCATTAACAACATACTCACTCAGTCTTCTACCCAGATATTTGACTCCTCTCTCTGTTTTACAGACGTTTCCTCGGTATGAACGGATAACCACATTCTCACCCGTTTCTTTTGCATTATGTTCTATTTCATCCCTAATGTAGCACATATCAGCGGTGGAATTTGAGTGTAATCCATGTGTCAATATGACTAAATGAATTGGTTTCTCTATATATCTTGGTGGTTTATTCCATAAATCCAATGTGGTTTGATGCTCCACCATCAGTTCACCATTAGAATAATTTCCATCTTGGATATTTGCATCAATGGAATCCATATCGCCCAAACTTACAACAACGGAAAATGACACACTGGATGAAGTACTAAAGATAATTTGCGATACCACATCAATTGTCCACACAAACTCATCCTGAATTCTATCTAATATAATTGAATGATTTAACACTTGTCCTGGATTTAGATTGGGTTCATATTTTGGCTGATCATTAGTGCTAAAATATCTATTTTCCGATCTCCAATCACCGGATCGCACATCCGCATAGATAATGTATGGTCCGTTAAGATAAGCTGGAGCTAGAATAATATTTTCATTGTTCATTATTCGTATATTGATATGTTGGCCTAGAATTCCTGTTTTGTCATGTGGCTTAAACTTCAGAGTAAACCTGTGTACATCAGCAACACTAACGACTTCACTTCTTTTGTAGAGAAGTTTTGGCTCGTCCATAATGGTAGCAACAAATAAAGAACGAGTCCTGTGTGTGTCTTTAAACATTACGTCAAGAATTTATTTCCTATTGATACTTACAACAGGTAAAGGTTGGTCACGTGCTTTGTGGCGCAACAATGCCAGGTGGCGCATGCCTTTTTAGCGGGCCGTTATTTTTTAAAAAATATTACCGGCCCGGTGCAAAAGATATGACTGAGATGAAATTTTCCACTTTTAGTCACTAATGATCCACATATCTACCACTTAATTTTCATTAAATCAACTTCAAGATGCTTTCTGCTACGTTGAGAACAGGCTCCAAGCGTGCTGCTACTAGGTATGCGAAGCAGACTTCAAATGCTCTTTCTTTTACTTCAAAAAAGTCCATCTTAGTCTCATCTAAACCATTATTGAGATTGCAACAACATCGTTACTTCTCTTCTCCAGTTAGAGAAGCTCCGTCACCAGCTTTCAATCAAGATTCAGAAACTGATGGTTTCAAATCCAAGTCTGATCCAAACATGGACTCTTCACTCATCGGTATGACAGGTGGTGAAATTTTCCATGAAATGATGAAGAGACACAATGTTGATACCATCTTTGGTTATCCAGGTGGTGCTATTTTACCTGTTTACGATGCTATTTACAACTCGCCAAATTTCAACTTTGTTTTACCAAGACATGAACAAGGTGCTGGTCATATGGCTGAAGGTTATGCCAGAGCATGTGGTAAACCAGGTGTTGTTTTAGTCACTTCTGGTCCCGGTGCTACTAATGTCATCACTCCAATTGCTGATGCATTAGCCGATGGTATTCCATTAGTTGTTTTCACTGGTCAAGTTCCAACTTCAGCTATTGGTACTGATGCTTTCCAAGAAGCAGATGTCATTGGTATTTCTAGATCTTGTACCAAATGGAACGTTATGGTTAAAAACGTTGCTGAATTACCAAGAAGAATTAATGAAGCCTTTGAAATTGCCACCTCCGGTAGACCAGGTCCTGTTTTGGTTGATTTACCAAAGGATGTTACTGCCGCTGTTTTAAAATCTGCTATTCCTGTTTCAACTACCTTGCCAATGACTACTTTAAAGAACATTTCTCAAAAGCTTTCTACTCAACACACTGTTGAGTGCATTGAAAGATCCGCAAAGTTATTAAATCAAGCTAAGAGGCCTGTCATTTACGCCGGGAATGGTATTCTGAATTCTGAAGACGGTCCAAAGAGATTGAAGGAATTGGCCGATAAAGCTAACATTCCAGTCACCACTACTATTCAAGCCTTAGGTGCATTTGATCAGAGAGATCCAAAGTCTCTGGATATGCTTGGTATGCACGGTTCAGCTGTTGCTAACTTGGCTATCCAGCATGCTGATTTGATCATTGCCCTTGGTGCTAGATTCGATGATAGAGTTACCGGTAACATTTCCAAATTTGCTCCTGAAGCTAAGCTGGCTGCTTCAGAAGGTAGAGGTGGTATTATTCATTTCGAAATCTCACCAAAGAACATTAACAAGGTTGTTGAAGCCACAGAAGCCGTTGAAGGTGATGTTACCAAAAACCTTGAAATCTTCAATGATTTGGTTAAGCCTGTTGAATCAAGAAAGGAATGGTTCGAATTGATTGATGAATGGAAAGAAAAGTACCCTTACGCTTACCAACTGGAAACTCCAGGTTCCAAGATCAAGCCTCAAACTTTAATGCAAGAAATTTCCAAGCAAGCTAACGAAACAGGTAAGCCTGTCATTGTTACCACTGGTGTTGGTCAACATCAAATGTGGGCTGCACAACATTTCACTTGGATCAACCCAAGATCCTTCATCACCTCTGGTGGTTTAGGTACCATGGGTTTCGGTTTACCATCAGCCATTGGTGCCCAAATTGCTCGTCCTGATGCCATTGTCATTGATATCGATGGTGATGCTTCCTTCAATATGACCTTAATGGAATTGTCATCTGCTGTTCAAGCTAATGCTCCTGTTAAAATCTGTGTTTTGAATAACGAAGAACAAGGTATGGTTACTCAATGGCAATCCTTGTTCTACGAGCATAGATATTCACACACACATCAATCTAATCCAGATTTCATGAAATTAGCTGAAGCTATGTTTATGAAAGGTATCCGAATTTCTTCTCAAGATGAAATGAAGGCCGGTATCAAGGAATTCCTTGAATACCAAGATGGTCCAGTTTTAATGGAAGTTATTGTTGAGAAGAAGGTCCCTGTCTTACCAATGGTTCCAGCTGGTAAAGGTTTGGATGAGTTTATTGCATTCGATGCCGATATTGAAAAGGCCCAAAATGACCTTAGACATAAGAGAACTAGTGGTAAGCATTAGATGATTCATTAAAAGCTTACTTTACTTATATTTGCCATATTTCATGCATTATTACCTCTCATTTGTTTTTAGAACTCTGCTTGTTTTATATTGTTCAAAGAACTATTCATTCATTTTATTAAACTATAATGTACATAAAGTTGCAGAAAATTATGGCCTTTTAAAGAACCTTTTGAAACCTTCACCCGATCTATCACTGAAGGCTTTGAATTTTCCCTCTAAACTATCCTTATTCAATGCATTAGCACCTTGAAAGAATCCAAATGGCGGTTTTGGTGAGCTAGTATCCTTATCTGAATCATCAAATGAATCTTCAGTAAATGAATCATTAGTGCTGTTCGTTGAACCATTTAACCAAGTAGTAAGATTGGCCCCCATTCCATTCGCAGTATTAGAGAATGTGCCACCACTAGAACCTGAATTAGAAAGGTTGGATGCTACTGGTGGAGTGGGTTTTGGTAAAAGTAATTGTGGCGAGCCATTTGGTAAAAATGAACGTGATCTACCATGTCCATTTTCTGTACCTGGCAGTTTAATGAGTTCAAGAAATGAATTAGACTCGACCAAAGTAAACTCAGTTTTTTTAAGTTGATTCTTGAATTCATCCATTAATTTAAACTTTTCCTTTTCACCATCAATGCCTTGAGCTTTCAAAATACCTTTCAATGAAACCAGTTTCATGAAATTGGAAAAATTCGAGTCTCCAATAATGTTGAAATATGAATCAATAAACGATTCGTGTGGATTAATAGACACCATGAGAATTTGCAAAAAATTATCAACCTTTTCGAACTCGCCATTGACATGTTTTTGATATATTGATGATTGGGCAATCTTTGTACTATTTTGGCTTACTTCTGGTGAATGAAGGAAAAATTTACGTAATGATTGGAAATCAAATTTGAATTGTTTTGCAATGAGAATGGTTATAGGTTGTAACTTAATCATGCTATTAATGATAGACTTGATAACACTTTCAAGTAATTTATCAATTAAATTTCTCACATATGATATTTTTGTAATTCTTTTAAACATTAATTGACAATCTTCTTTGACAGTTGCTTCAAGTGATGAAATATAACGTGATTCATCGCTAACTTCTTCCAAACCTTTCCAATCCTGATTACTAAGTTCACGCCATGAATGTTGTAGATCATTCTCAATCTTGAATAGAAGCAAACTGATACAGTAATTAATAAGTTTCATGAAAGAATCACGTTGGTCTTGGAAGGTGATCTTTGTTTCTAGGTCCCCTATTTCTGGTGTGATGAGTGATTTAACCTTATCTTCCAATTGAATGACAGTCGATGAGCAATAATTGCAAGTATTCAGCACTAAGCAAATGATATCCACGCCCTCTTCTTGATCCTTTGGTTCAGCTTGTGTCAAAGATCTAGAGTCTGGTAGAATAGCTTCAAGAACTTTACTTTGGTATTGATGGAGATACCTTGAAAATACTTTAGAAAGGCGAATTAGAGGTTTACCATCAGTTAACTTAGACAACTGAGTGAGCAATTGACGGAATAAACGGAAAAGTTCTGCTGATGACTCTAAAACATTAGCCAAGGAAGATTCATCTTCAAATTCTTCTGCATCTTCGACTTCCACCCCTGATTTTTTAAACATCATATCTGGCTTCGTGTAACTTTGAATAGCCTTCTCTAATTGTTTACCTTGATAATCAACCCAATAATTTAAGTATGGTTCAAAAACAATTGAAATCGATTTATCAAAAGTAACAGGGGTTTCGCCTGCTTGAATCTGTTCAAAAGATTTATCGTATTTGAATTTGGTGTTTAGGTAACTTTGGAATTCAAGGGTTTGGCTAAGTGCCTCTAAAAGCAAATTGACATCTAATTGACCAGTTGTTTGTTTAGTAAGAACGTCCTTGAGATCCTGTTTGGTCAAGTCGCAAAACTTATTAACAACATTAAGTTTCATGTGCCAAGTATCAGGAAAACATTTCAAATGCATTGTTTCAAAATCTGTAATGATGTTTTGAAAGTAGATAAATCTACGTTTCAAATTGTCCAAGGATCCGGCTTCTTCTGTTGATTTGAAAATGTTTTTGATATCTCTGAGAACAACATTTGTATACCAATTGATCAGTTTTGTTTTGTATTCTTCACCTAAAAGCTCCAAAAGCAAACAAGCGTCCACCAATGTCTCATTAACTAAATGTCTTTCATATTCTCTTTCAAAATCATCAAAGATGTCATCAATAACCTTCTTTTTAATGGCATTTATTTGTCTATGTAGTGTGTTGATTTCATCAATAGATTTATAATCTGCAAAAACAACATTCAAATCAAGAACTGCACCCATCATCTGCCTTATTGTAACATAATCTTTAGTTTCAGTTGGCAATTTCACTTGTCTTTCCAATTCATCGAAAGCCATGTTATACATCTGCATTCTCTGTAACGTCTTCATAGTAAACGTTAGATTCAATTTACCAATATCCAAAGAACGTATACGAGACATCATAGAGTCGATGTTCTTATTAGTGGCGTTGGAATCAACAATGAGCGAATCGTATCGTTTGATAAAATCGTCGATATCGGTTTTTATTGAATTCAATTTAAATCTACCTTGATTCAATTGGTTCTCAAAGTCGGTGTTCGCCTTCTGGATCTCCTCGTCTAGCTCTAAACGGTACTTAGTAGTTAACTGGAACAACATCTCCATGTCATCCAAGCATCCAGGATCGTCTAAAAGACCAGCTAAATCAAGCATTGGATCATAGTCTGGCCCTTCAATCGGTAGCACCAACTTTTGTGCATCTACCTCTTGCACAGCTGTCAGAATCTGCTGTTTGAGCGAATCCATTGAATAAAAAACACATTTCGGTGAGGAAAACTCAGAAACGCATTGTGCTCATGAGATCTAATTCATAAAAATCTTTTGAGACGCGGCACAAAGCTGTTTTTATACACTGCTATGAGCTTATATTTATATTCAAGAGTACTGTGCTTATATTTGTGCAAAAAAACGGAGTTGAAACCCGGTGTCTAGCATTTTCTATTTAAAATAGTGTTTTGATATGTTTTTTGAACTTACACGATCTAGCTCAAAAAAGGTTTTGAAAGTGTCTTGTAGAGCGTTTTGAAAGACAGTGAAACATTTGGGGGTCCAATGTTACCGCGTTAACTGGCCATTAAATTACAAAAACATAATATTTTTTTCAAATTTGCGTTTTTCACCACCTAAAAAAGAGTTAATCACACTAAAAGAGCAGTACAGCCTATTTCAAACGTCATATGATTTATTTTTCTTACGTTCATCATTTTAAATTCATTCAAATTTTTATATTCGTTTTACTTCATCTTGTGGAATTTTTTCATCTTTGAACACTAGTATTTCATCAACGATGTCACTTAAACTCCCTGGAAATCCAAGAGGTGGTCTTTTCAAACAAGGATACCAAACACAATCGAATGCAGATGGTGCTCTTCAAAGAAACATCCAAGCTTGTCGTGAAATGGCTTCTCTGATTGCCTCATCTATTGGGCCTTGTGGCAAGAACAAGATTGTTGTTAATGATTTGGGTAAAATCTTCATCACCAACGATGCTGCAACTATGATTAAGGAACTGAACGTTGTTCATCCTGCTGTCAAGGTTTTAGTCATGCATGCTCAACAACAAGAAGAAGAAATGGGCGACAATACCAATTATGTTCTTGTTTTAGCTGGTGAATTGTTGCATCTCAGTGAAAAATTAGTTGTCTTAGGTTTGACACCAACGGAAATCATTCAAGGTTACAAAATGGCTTCAAAGTTTGCTCTCGCTGAATTAGAAAATTTGGTTGTTGATTCTGTTGAATCATTCCATGACAAGGATCAACTTATGAAGATCGTTAAACCAGTCATCAGCGCTAAACAATATGGTCAAGAAGGTATCATCTCCGATCTCGTTGTTGAAGCTGTTCAACAAGTCATTCCTACTAACTCCACATCTTTCAATGTTGATTCAATTCGTGTCGTGAAAATTATGGGTGGTTCAGTTTATAACTCTTTTGTTATCAAGGGTATGGTTTTCCCTAGAGAACCAGAATCACAATTAAAGAAAATTACAGAAACTTCTAAGGTTGCTGTCTTCAACTGTCCTGTGGATATCTCCGCCTCTGAAACTAAGGGTACTGTCTTACTCCACAATGCTCAAGAAATGATGGACTTTTCTCAAGGTGAAGAAGAAGAACTTCACACTGTTATCAAGTCGATTGCTGATTCAGGTGTTAAGGTTGTCGTTGCAGGTCAAGGTGTTGGTGAATTGGCTTTACATTTCCTTAACAAGTACGAATTGCTTGTTCTCAAAGTTCCATCTAAGTTTGATTTGAGACGTATATGCCGTGTTTGTGGTGCTACTCCATTAGTTAGACTGGGTGCTCCATTAGCAGAAGAAATGGGTTCTATTGACATTGTTGAAGCTCAAGAAATTGGTTCTGACAGAGTTACTGTTTTCAAACAAGATTCCGAAGTTTCACTAACATCCACCATTGTTATTCGTGGTGCTACATTGAACTCCATGGATGATATTGAAAGAGCCATCGATGACGGTGTTTCTTCCATCAAGTCCATTATCAAGGATCCTAAATTGTTAGCAGGTGCAGGTTCAACTGAATCTGAGCTTGTTAAGCGTGTTACAGCATATGGTGAACGTACTCCTGGTTTAATGCAATTAGCTATTAAGAAGTTTGCTGAAGCTTTTGAATTCCTTCCAAGGTTGCTTTGTGAAACTTCTGGTTTAGATCCTAATGAAGTTCTTCCACGTCTTTACGCATCACACGATGATTCCGTTAAAGATTCTCTCAGATATGGTATTGATATTGAAACCGAAGATGTCAATGAATGCTTATTAGATGTTGCTGAAGAAAGTATCTATGATTCTTTTGTCAGCAAGAGAAACGCTGTGAAATTGGCCACTGAAGCTGTTTGTACTGTTATGAGTGTTGATCAAATCATTGTTGCCAAGAGAGCTGGTGGTCCAGTAATGCCAAAGGGTCCAAAGCCAGGTAATTGGGATCAAGATGATTAAACTTTCACTTTGAATGATTCATAACTAGTCTATATATATCACAAACCACACTAAAAAGATGTATAAAATCGGAGTATATGTAGCGTCAGGTCTTTAATTGATATTGTAAAACCTCTTATTTTGATTAGCAAAACTCTCCTGACTTAAACTCATAACAGAAGGACTGTTGGCCCACACAGCACTCGAAGAAACAGAACTACCAGCTTCACTTACCCCACTATAAGAACGTCCGTCTAAATGCAAAATATTTCCAACTCTTTTCTCAATGATGAGGGCTTCCAGCTTGCTTTGGACACCATCTGCAATCATGCCCATACCTACATCACTAGCAGTAGGAAGAATAACATCTGCAAATACTTTTGTAGGAGAAACAAAGTTCAAATCTTCATCTCGAGCATGATCGAGGTATGTATCAAGAACTTTTTGTAATGCAGGTCCCTGTTCATCTTGAGGCAAGATTAGAACGTCTCTCTTAATCCATTTACCAAGTCTGACATCAGGATCACAATCAATAAAAACAGAAATTGATGCCAGTGACCTTACGGATGGATCATAAAGAGCATACAGACCATGGAGAATAACCACATCACTGTTGCTGTGAATTATACTGTTTGCAAGAGCTTTGAAATCTGTACCTGTCGGGAGTTCTTCTTCGTTGGACTCGCCTTTGTTATGAGTGGACATGTTTATTGTTGAGATGGATAACACTGGGAATCTTTTAGTGAGATTTTCTTTGAGCGTTTCTGCTGCTTTGGCCTTTTCTGATGAATGGCATCCAGCAATAAGGATAACTAATGGACTCATTGTTTTAAAAAGATGAAAAGAGAAGCGACAAGAGCTGATATGTGATTTTTCAATGTTCTAAGGTTTTACTTGTAGCAGGGTTAAGTTTCAAAAAAAGTAATGTTTTATGAATCAAAATTGTGCTCCGTTTTATTGTTTGTGATATTGAGGCAACTTTAGTATGAATCAGATCAAAGTGCAGTTGAAAATCAGTTAAGCTATACGTTGTCACGTGACTTGCGAATACAAAATTCATAAAATGGTTCAAATTGTATTATTTAAGAAACAAAGTTAATGGAGTTAGTTTTCACAACGCTTTGGCCATATTTTCACATATTTCATTGCTATTTTTTCAAACCTTAGGATATATTTTAAGCATCTTTCAAAGATCAATCTTCAAGATTAAATTTTTCACTTGCAGATATCACATATTATTTAGAAATGGAATTTGATCGTGAGGCGGACAAGTCCTTGAAGTTTCAAGATGCCAATAAACTCCCTATTGCAGCATCATTTGAAAAAATGAATCTTAAACCATCACTTTTAAGAGGTATTTATTCCTATGGATTCAGTTCACCATCTGCCATTCAGTCTAGAGCTATTACACAAATTATCTCAGGTAGAGATACTATTGCACAAGCCCAATCTGGTACCGGTAAGACAGCTACCTTTACTATTGGTATGTTACAAGTTATACACGAATCTAAGGGTGCTCAAGGAACTACACAGGCGCTTGTTCTTTCACCTACTAGAGAATTAGCTACACAAATTCAAGATGTTGTTAAGGCATTAGGATCGTTCATGAATGTAAAGGTGCACGCTTGTGTTGGTGGTAAGACCGTTGGTAGTGACGTCAAGGCATTGCAGGCTGGGCAGCATATTGTTTCTGGATCACCTGGTCGTGTTTTAGATTTGATAAAGAGAGGTGTTCTAAATCCAAAAGGTGTCAAAATGATTGTTTTAGATGAAGCCGATGTTTTATTAAGTGCTGGTGTCGGGTTTAAAAGAAAAGTGTATGATATTTACAAGCTCTTACCACCTTCGTGTCAAGTTGTGATTGTGAGTGCTACTTTAGATAAAGAAGTTTTGAGTGTTGCCAACAAAATGATGGATGATCCAGTCAAGATTCTTGTGAAAAGAGATCATGTCACTTTGGAAGGTATCAAACAATATAAAGTTCATCTCGAAGAAGAATGGAAATTTGATACTCTTTGTGATTTGTATGATAATTTGACAATCACACAGGCCGTTATTTTTTGTAACACCAAAAGGAAAGTTGATTGGCTTGCAACTAATTTGCGTAAAGCGAATTTTACTGTTGTTTCTATGCATGGGGATATGAAACAAGATGAAAGAGACAAGATTATGCAAGATTTCAGATTGGGTAATTCCAGAGTTTTGATTTCAACTGATGTTTGGGCCAGAGGTATTGATGTCCAGCAGGTCAGTTTAGTTATCAATTATGATTTGCCACTGGACAAGGAAAATTATGTGCATAGAATTGGCAGAAGTGGTCGTTTTGGTAGAAAGGGTACAGCTGTGAATTTTGTTACAAGTGACGATGAACAGATGCTAAGAGACATTGAAAAATACTACTCGATAAAGGTTCAAGATATGCCTGGTGATTTAAGTTCAATTATGTGAAAATCAGAACCTCTGATTGTTTGGCATGATGTATTCTTCACATGTGAATCTTTTTTTAATTTTATAGATGTATATTATATATACAGTGTGGCATTTTTGTGCGAATGGGTATTAAATTGATTTAAGCATTGCTAATAAAGAACTTATCTGTCCTCTGAGAGAATCTAAGGCCTCTTTTGTATCAGTCGGTGTTTCGATTGCTGATTGTAAGCCATTGACATTGATTTCCAAAACAGTATCTGTTGTTTCTACATCTTCAAACATCCATACAGTTGTGTCTGTTGTCACGGGTTGATATTTTCTCGAGAGACAAACTGTTGACTCCACACCATTGTTGGCATCCATATCAAGTATCAAAACTTCTGCGTCAGGAGGAGGGGCTTCGGACTCAGGAGTATCACTGGTTATGTACTGTGGTTTCAGTTTCTCTTGTGCAATGGTTTTTGCCCCTTGTTTTGACTTGACCGTCACAATATGTGTTATCATTGATAAGAAAAAGTGAGATTAACGAAAATCAAATTTGAAACCAGCTTCGGATAATTTACAAAGAATATTTTTGGAGTATTCATAGTTATATTGGTTTTATCACAAAAACATTGTTCAATTTGCCTTTTTTATAGTATACTTGTTGATTTTGTGTTTATAAAACATTTAATTATATTCAAACCAAAAAAGCTTACTTCTTTTTGTTGGAAGTGGAGTTCTTTGGTAATTCCTTAGCAAAAGGAATGAAGTCTGGTTCACCAGGAATGTACTTTCTCAAAACTTCTGGAACCTTCAAACCGTCTTCAGTTTGGTAGTTTTCCAAAATACAACACATGGCTCTTTCAGTAGCACACAAGGTAGAGTTCAAACAGTGGACGTATTTCTTTTCCTTTTGGTTCATAGACTTAATACCACATCTGATTTCCAAATTTCTGGATTGGTAATCAGTACAGTTAGAACAAGAAACAAGTTCCTTAAATTCCTTTTGGAATGGGAACCAAGCTTCTAAATCGTACTTCTTAGCAGCAGCATTGTTTAATTCACCGGAAACAATACCAACGACTCTGTAAGGTAAGCCGAGAGATTTGTAGAATTCTTCGGAAGCACCGATCATTCTGTCAAACTCGGCCCATGACTTTTCTGGTTCGGTGATACAGAATTGTTCAATCTTTTCAAAAGCATGAACACGGAAAATACCCCAAGCGTCTTTACCGTGAGAACCAGCTTCTCTTCTAAAACAGGAAGAGTAACCAGCGTATCTGACAGGTAATTGTTCAGCAGGAGATTCAAACCATTCGTTGGAGTGGTAGGCGGAGATTGGTTGTTCAGAGGTAGCGATCAAGTACTTTTCGTCATCACCGTCAGTGACCTTGTACAATTCTTCATCGAATTCAGATAATTGGGCAGTCTTGGCCATGACATCCTTGTTCATCATGACTGGAGCTTGCATTGGACAGTAACCCTTGCTTGAGAGGAAGGATAAACCGTAGTTGATCAAAGCTTGGTTGAGGAAAACACCGCAGTTTCTCAAGAAGTAACCTCTGTGACCAACGATCTTGACACCTCTTTCAGGATCGTAACCGTCGAGTCTAAGAAGAACTTCATGGTGAGAGAGCTTAGCTGGGGCACCGGTAGCAGTAGCAACGTTGGTTAAAGAGTCGATGGAATAGCCTTCTGGAGCAAAAGTTCTAACTAATTCGTTGTTATCTTCGTCGTTTGAAACAACAACGGATTCATGGACAATGTTACCGACTTGGTTAACCTTGAATCTTAAGATTTTGTCAGCTTCAGTTTCGGCTTCAATGGCTGCTTGTTTTTCAGCGACAAGAGCGTCTTTTTCCTTGAGGAGTTCGCTGGCATCTTCCTTTGCCTTGAACTTCAAACCAATTGCCTTTTGAATGGCGTTTTGTTTCTTGTTAATTTCATCAACGACGAATCTCAACTTGGTCCATTCTTTGTATTCTGCAATAATTTCGTCCACTAACTCAACGGAGGCGCCACGCTTCTTTTGGGATTCGCGAATGATGGCTGGATTACCGCCCTTTTCTTCAATAAATTGTAAGATATCTAACATGGCCTGCTGATTTAGCTGAAGGAAGATGATGATGTTGACGAAAAAGTTTTTTTTCCAAAGACGATGGAAATATATAGAGACGAGAATGAGGGTGTGTTGAAATGGCGAGATATGGTGGTTTATGTTGTGAATTGGTTTTTTATTGTTAGTTAAGTGTTTTAAAGAGGTTCAAAAACCCCGGTGGGGTTTTTTTGGGCTTTTTTGGGACCTTTTACAGAGAGTTTAAAAAGTCGCTCAGCATTTATACAACTAAGTTGATGGTTAAAATGTTATCAATGATTGAAATAAAAATTTGAGATGCATTACCATGTGGTGGTGGCTATTTGATATAGATGTTCTTGAAAAATTTACAAATTTTATGGTCCAAAATACATCCATTACAGAGAGTTTGAAAAGTCGCTCAGCATTTATACAACTAAGTTGATGGCTTAAATGTTATTAATGAATATAAACAAGAGCAACGCTATTTGAATAATTTATTTGTTGAAGACGTTCTTGAAAACCCCACGTATCCTATGGGCCAGAATACGTCATTTCGCAAGCAGCTAGCAAAGTCGCTCAGCACTTGTACGTTAAAGCTGATATTTAAAATGTTGTAAACAAGAGGAAATGAGGTTCAAAATGCACTGGGACTTACATCAATCTATCTAATAAAAACATCCTTGAAAACACTCAGATTCTATGAGCCAAACTACGTCCTTTCACAAACAGCTAGCAAAGTCGCTCAGCACTTGTACGTTAAAGCTGATATTTAAAATACCATCACTAAACAGAAAAAATGATGGAGCTGCAACACAATGTTGTGCTGTCTAAACCTCCAATTTTGCTTACAACGCCGCTCAGTATTTGTACAATTAAACTGGTATTTAAAATGCTATCAATGATTATAAACAGGAAAGAAGAATGTGTGAAGCGCAGCACCATCTTCATTCAGCATGAGCATTCCGGAATCACCAACGACCTCCACTCCCCCCCCCTCACACCAGTCTCCATAGTGCAACCATCTCGCACTTGTAGCATTGTCTGCCTAGGATCTAATAGGGAATTCTTCCAATTCTCTCTTTCTGTACACAGCTAAGGGAGCGTAGTTGAACAAGAGTTGACCAAAGAAGTAGCCTAGAATCATGGTGATGATCACATAACCATTGTAGTACATCCACATGAGCATCAACAAATAAGAACAGGTCCATTCTACCAAGTACATCCCTGAACGAACCACATGTTCACCTGCTGTAGGATAAACCACACCTTGTTCTTTCTTAGGAACCATCCATTTGTGGCTCAAAGCATGTGCTAGTGGTCCAAAGAAGTTTCCTCCTGGTCGTGGCACCTCTTCAAGTGGATCTTCACTGCGTTTATCCTCCACAGAGCTGCCGTCGTCGCAGCAACATGCAGCGTCCTCTTCATTTGCTTTGCCAACGGTGGTTTCATATTTCACCTGCTTGTACTCCGCGACGGAACGATCAAACTCGACTACAAATCGATGGTACCAGCAGTAAGCCAACACCCAGAAGAACACACCAACACAGGTGCCTGCAAACATAGATCGCGACTTGACATGCCACGTCTTTGAAAGAAAACACGCGTCCACGGTGTACCAGTTCCAAAGCATAGATATTTTGCACGTGTGTGCAACAGCGTCACTCCCACCCATGTCCATCATGATAATTACAGTAAAAAAAAGAAGCGTTCCAGTGTTCAAAAGACGACTTTCAACTCTTCTTATAATCTTCAGTTGCTTATTGTCTCATTATTTGCTCGCTTTCAAAATTTGCTCGTTGGCCTATATGACACGAAAAGCACGCGCGTGTTAATTTGCTCGTTCAACATATTTTTCATGTCGATTATATCGCGTCAATATACTCAAAAGAGAGTATATAAAATAGACAAGCTCCGGCGTCTGTGAAACATCGAACTTCACTGTAAGAGACACTCAACTATGGATATGGCAACGGGAATGGGTATGGACATGGCTACGGGAATGAGTATGGACATGGCTACTGGGACGAGTATGGATATGGCCACAGCTACAAGTGGAGGCATGTCGATGTCGACTGCTATGGCGACACCAACTGCTACGCGACCAGCGTGTGCGATGTCGATGCTTTGGAATTGGAAGTCGGCCAACGTGTGTTTCCTTTCAAAGACGTGGCAGACAACAACTGCTGCACTTTTTGCGGGCACCTGTATTGGTGTGTTTGCTCTTCTCAGTGCGATTGTGTGGTGGAGACGGCTGTTGCACGAATACAAGGAAGAAGTGACGATGGTGAGACAAGAAGAGGTTGCAGCCGTGGTACAAAGAAACATACCTCTGGTTCAGTCTCAGGAACACACTTATGAGGCATCTAATGCACCACTTGCGGATTTAATAGCACCTCTTAAACAAACACTGAGCCATTCTTGGATGTCGAAGTTGAACTCAAATCTCGCAGTGCAAAAGGGTCCAAATGTGTACATTTATCCATCTCCGTTGGAACATCTGGTGTATTGTGTTGCTGACACTATCGAATGGTGTGCTCACCATGTGATCATGTTGTTGTTCATGTATTTCAACGGCTATGTCTTCATTAGCAGCATGATCGGTGCCGGGGTTGGCTGGTTGCTCTTCAATTACAAGGCCAGTAAGGTTGTGGCGGTGAGTGTGGATAGACGTTGTTGTCTATGAGCGAAACACACTATATAGTATATATATACATATTTGCTTTCCTGAGCATGTCTCATTTGTACATATACCGACTTCAATCTCAAATAACCTATAAAACGTGGCAACTTTGCGTCGAAAGCCGTACCGTGGCAATTTTGGGTCTGAAACAGTGTCTAAACCTTTGGGATCAAACAGCGCTGCCGATTCTAACGTGCAATCTAGCAAATAATAAATTATCGCCAAAAACATTACGCTATACCGTCTCAAACCGCGCGTTCTCACGCTCATGTCTCTCCCTCTTCCCTCTTTAACCCCCCCCTAACTTCTTCGATGGTTTGTTTGCTTAAAACTATAAATAATGAATGTATATACGACAACTAACAATCCCCTCCTTATTTGGTTGGGTCGTTTCTTTGCAACCCAAGGTAACCTTGAGCTCTAGACTCTGGCAGAAGAGCAAGATACTTGTCTGCCAACTCTCTGCAGTCCTCGTACCCGTTAGGCCCTGAAACCTTCCAGCAGTTCTCCAATGCCTTTCTCACCACCTTCAGGTACTCAATCTTGACAAACTGCTCCTTCAAAAGAGACTCTTGTGCTTGCTTCAAGGCAACCGAATCACGGTAGTCAATGTTGTCAAATGAAACCTCTGGAACCTCTTGGAATTCGGCCATTTCGATATACTAAAAACAATTCGTTGGTCTTTAAATTTTCGCCTTTGTGATTTTTTCCCCTCTTGTCATAAAGTTGTAAATCCATCACGTGACCATCACGTGATGGTCACGTGACTTGCATTGTGATTTCATTTTTTTACCCTCCGTTTTGAGATCTATTGTCGCGTTTGCCTTCTTGTTTGTCCAACGTCAAAGTTCCAATACGTTTGCTTCCTATGGCCCTATTGAGCATTAACGCACAGGCAGTGGCCTATGCTCACACATTATGCTCTATCTCGGCCTTTCTTGCTGCCTTTGTGGTAGCTGTTTATCTCCATTACTACAAGATCGTCAAAAATGAATACTATGGTTATCCGGATGAATGGTTCCCCTCGGTTTCAGCAACAATTGGAGATTGGTATCCTGAAAGATCGATTTTCCAGATCTTAATTGCACTCACCTCCGGCCCAAGATTCCTTCTCATTTTTTTGAACTTCATTCAACTTTACAAACCAGATTCTAAGCTACCTCAATGGGCCCTTTGGTCTGGTTTGGTTAGAACTGTCACTTGTGGTGGTTGGGTGTATATTACATCCAACGATCATCATGATTGGCATGACATTTTCATGATTTCCTACATCGTTCTTACCGTGCCTTGGAACTACACTATCACCAAGCTAAGTGCTGGCAAGAGTAGAACTTTGAGAAGAAACATTGCGTATCTGTTTTTTGGTACCCTGGTTCCATTGATCTACCTTTTCATTGAACACAAAGTTCATCATAAACCTGGATCATATTCTTACTATGCATACACTGAATGGGGGTTGATAGTTTTTGATATTGCTTTTGATGCCGTCTCTATTCTTGATTTCAAAAACTTATACATTGTCATCAAGCCAACTACCTCCAGTGATGAATACTTCCAAGGTAATTTCAACATTTCTTTGATCAAGGAAAAGTTAAACAAACCTGATGGCGGAGATGAAGATGAAATCCACCATGAAATTCACGGCTCAACTAAGTTTGACCCAAAATCCTTAGATTTCAACGTTACTTATTTCCAAATATGGGTTAATTTATTCAATTCTTTCATTTTCTGGTCTGTCATCACCGCTCTTTTTGTTTGTGTTTGGTACTTCCCGCTTTGGTACATGGGTATTTCTGGCTTTGAATTAGTCATTGGTGCTATTTTCTCACCATTGTTGCTCAACATCAAGTCCATTAATGCCAAATGCAAATCATCCCCGGCGCTACCAAGAATTCTTACTGTTGTATTTGGTATTGGTGCTTATCTCGTTAAAAATCCCATTGGTCGTCTCTTTTCTGTCGGTATTGGTTCCGCATTTGGTTTCATGGCCCTCGCTAATGAACTTTACCTTATCGGTACTACCAAATCGTCTACCTATATTAAATCTTACTCAATGACATTCATCTTAGGTTTGACTCTTTCAACCCTTGCCAAATATGCATTCTATACTAACAATCCAGTTTGGCCAATTATGAATTACAAGACTGGTGGTTACAACGGCATGGGTTTGATCTTAGGTCTCGTATTTGCTTATTACACTACAATTCCTTCAAGTTCACACGCAAAGAAAGTTCCAGCAGTTGAAAAGCCATCTTTCATTTTAACGGGTGCTGGTTTAGGTGCATATTTGTTTTCTCTCTTAGCAATGCTTACTGATTCTTCAACTATTATTTATTGGTTATGGGAAGGTTACCCAGTTTCGGGCCCAATTCCAGTTCCACATGGTGCCATTACCATCTCAGTCATGTGTATTGGTGTCTACTGTGGGTTATTGACTCATAAGCCATTGAACTTAGTGACATCTGTTGGTGTTTCTGGTGCATTCGTTTTGTACAAGTTTAATGGGTGGTTTGGTTACATGGGTGCTCTTTCTTATGTCTTTTGGTTATGTTTCATTTCACCAACAGTCTTCGAACAAGTTGCTATGTGGTTTGACCATATTGTTGCCGTTGTAAGTTGCGGTATCTTGACTTTGATTATTTTCATTTTGATGCACGTTTGGGTCGTTGCTTACGCGTTTGTTCCTGGTGGACCACTATTAAGAGAAAGAACTGATTTAGTTTTTGGTTTGTCAACATTATTTGTCGCACTTTTGGTTTTCAAATGTAGATCATTCAATTCTAACCAAGCTAAGATTAATGAATCAATTAATAAATTCGGTAATTTGTTAGTTCTTTTCCTCTTGGCATCTTCAATCATTTCATTCAACCGTTTCCATTTTGAAAAGCCAAAACCTTATCATCCAGAATCACGTCTGGTCACTGCAGGTATTTGGACAATTCATTTTGGATTGGATAATGACATGTGGGCATCTGAACATCGTATGCGTGATTTGATTAAGGATGCAGAATTGGATATTATTGGTCTCTTAGAATCTGATAATCAACGTATTATCATGGGTAATAAAGATGTTACCCAAAGAATTGCTGATGAACTCAATTACTATTCTGACTTTGGCCCTGGTCCAAATAAACATACGTGGGGTGCAGCTTTGTTATCCAAATTCCCAATTATTCAATCTGCTCATCACTTGCTACCATCACCAGTTGGTGAATTGGCACCTGCTATTCATGCCACTTTGGATATGTATGGTACTTTGGTTGATGTTGTTGTTTTCCATTCTGGTCAAGAAGAAGATGAACAAGACAGATTCCTTCAATCTATTTATTTACAAATGTTGATGGGTGGACAAGAAGTTAGACCAATGATCTTACTTTCTTATTTGGTCACAACCCCTCTTAATGGTAATTATAACAATTACGTTGGTCAATATTCTGGAATGCACGATATCGATCCATCCGATGATGACAGATGGTGTGAATACATTCTTTATAAGAAGCTCAAGCGTACAGGTTATGCCCGTATTTCAAGAGGATCGATTACAGATACTGAATTGCAAGTTGGTAAATTTGTTATTCCATTACCTGACCAACCATTTGACGAGACTTATTCACAAAAGAGAATTTCTGAATCTGAAGTTCCTCAAGACATGAGATTCCCTGATAAATTCTATGGTGAAGGTGTTAGAGAACACGCTTTCCATGTCTTTGACGAACCAAGATATTTTGCCTAATTCCATCTTTTGAGCGTTTCTAGTCCTCAGAATTGTATTATTTTTACTTTTATAATTATAGAGAAAAAGTTTCAAAAAATTATTTGCTGAGCACATAGAACCCTTTATTTACTTTTCATCAAAATCAACCAGCCATCTCATGAGCATAAATTCTAATCCACCTAAATGGTCAGCCATTTCATTACCTTCCAATTTTCACATCTCTTCTTCTTCATTAAAGTAAATGTCTAATTTGAAATCAAGTCCTAGCTATCTAGGAGACCCAGCTAATTTCTGTTTTCCGTCCACAGATAGTTTAGCTTCTAGTACAAAAAGTTCACCGATTGGAAACGCGTACATAGAAAGGGCAGGATCAGTTTTAATCAAATCTGGATATCAAAAGGTCCCAAGTTTTAATGTTCCATTGCCTGATGACTTTGAAAAACCACATGTTTTGCAAACCAATTATGATTCTGTTGATTCTGTTGAAACTGATACTTCATACAATGCGCAAATTTGCTCCGTCATTGATGTTGCTGGTGTTTTAGCCGATGGGGATCTAACTACTCGTGATTATGATTCTGAGTCTCTCCAAACTTCTAAATATATTCAGGAAGACAAACTAAGCGATTTGGAAAATCCAAGTAGATCAAACACTGTTCTTTATAGTCCATTCTTGAAACCCGACCTTAGTGAAGACAAAGATGAAGACGTGAATCTTGAGTTAAATGAAAGCAGAAGTAAAAATGGAAGTGACAGTGAGCCAGATATTGAAGAACATATCGTTCAAGAACAGCCACATGAAATTGAATCTGAAGCTGATGCGGATGCGGATGCTGAGCAAGAAACACAGGATGAAAGAGATGATGATTCAGAATGGGAAGAATATAACACAACTGTTCAAATCAAAGATTCAAATAAGCTTTCCACACCATCCAGCACAAGCTCGGAGTCTTTCCATGATGCACATTCCTTTATCTCCATCCCTAGAAGAAATTCTAAACGTATGCATATTTATGAACATTTAGGTGTTGAACCAAACAGTCAGGCATTGTTTGAGTATGTTAGTTCAACTGGATCTTTATGCTCTCCGGTTTTGCCTATGTCTAAGTTATTTGAGCTACCAGAATCACCATTGTCAATGACGACTCATTCACCAATGTCTAATATGAATGAGATTTTTGACTCGCCGATTAGTAAACAAGAAACCAGGAAATCAGTGGTGTCCTCTAGACTTAATGCTAAACTCATTGAAAATATGGACAATTTGACTAAGATGATGATTGAACTTGAACAGGTCCAATCCTCAGATTCTGAAAATGATATTGGCTCAAGTAAAATAGTTTTGAATTCCAAGTCTACTTCATCATTTGGAAACTTGAGATCTAAAACATCTTCGCTTTCTTCGGGCTCAAGAGACAGTCCATTGAGACCATTATTGCATCAACAAACAAAACAGATGGAAGTTACGCCATTTAATTCACAAACTTCATTTTTGAGAAGACAGTCAACCATCAAGAAGGTGAAGAATTTACCCCAACTACCAGCATCAAAACTCCAGTCACCAACAATTGCATCTGATACTTGTGAATTGAAGAGAAGTCCGGCTATTAAACGTAAGGGCAGGTTTCTCACGAGTGTTAATAAACTATTCAAAGGCCTTTACACCAACACAGTTAGAGGTTTGCGCAGCATTAAAGTTGGTGGTAGAAAGTTGTTCGCATTTAAGAAGAGGACTAGAAAATCTGCAAAGAAGGTCAAGTCTATTACAATTGGATTACCAACTACATTGAACATTGAAGACACTGAATTTGCGCCAGCAATTCTTTCCACGTTTGGTACGTTGAGAGGCAGTCATCATTTGAGTCAAATGGCCACCGCACCAAGCAAAGAACCTAAGAGTGCCGTTGATGAGTTTGACTCCGATTACGATGTTCCTTTGAGTGAGTTGCAATTATCTGTTAAATCCGTGTCATTGACGGAAATGAGTATGGAGACCGAATCGCTCGATCAATTATGGGACCAAGCGGTTCACAATACACCTGTTCTACCACAAGCAAAGCTTCTCAGTAGCAGCACAAATGTTACACCTAAGTCTGCGCATTCCAGAATGAAGTCGGCAATGACTTCAACTACACTAAACACCTTCATTCCACAATTACTCAACTACGATGAACATGCCGAAGTTCTTGTGAACAATTTCCTATCTAATGAATCATTGCGTTCACGTGGCGCCTCCACTATTTCCACCAGTCATTTGTACCGCCAAAGTGGGTTTAGTGGTAGTCTTTGTGGAAGTTCGTGCGATGGCCATTCCGTTTACAGCAGCGAATGCTGTTCATCGTGTCTGGAATGTCAACGTCATGACGACGCTAGTGAGAATGAAAGTGTGAACACTATGAGTACTAGCAGTGGTGCTAGCTCTCTCTCTACAGTCAGCGTTCTCAGTGAGCTCAGGGCACCTCCTAGCGTTCATTCATCATCCTCCTTCACACGTAACGGACTTAGACCAAGCATGAAGATGACGAATCTGCAGCAAATTCTCAAAGATGCTGCTGTTGCTCCTGCTGCAAACTCTTGGAGACCAAGACTTGTTGGACCAAGACCAATTCCTTCTGAAGATTGAACAACCTTTTGTGTACTTTACTTATTACTAATTAAATTTGAATATTTGCTGAGCATAGGTGACGTATCTTTTTTTTCACCGTTTGACACAATTTCCAATTCCCGTTGAAATGTATCAGTTTTAAATATAAAGCGTCCGGAAATGCTGTGGTTGTCATCGGTCAAAAAGGGTCGTCAGCCGAAAAGCTTTCCGTCCATTTTGAACAAATCTCCGAAGGTTTCCGTATTTCTCGGGCTTTTTTACGGATCTAAGTAGTATTCCCGGACTTAGGATTACTAAAGTCTTCTTTTTTATATATAAAGCCATTCCTCTGCTGTCTCTTCTATTCTTTTCGTTTAGAAATAGCCAAGATGTCGATGGGTCTACTGAAGAAGATTAGAAAAAGAACATCAAGGACCTTGGATATGGATAACTGTCCCACAAAGCATTTGGTGAGAAGCATCGCTGCTGTGCCGATAACCACCAAAATAACCTGCTCTCCTCCTCGTACACACTCTTACGAATGGGCTTCGAAAAAGGATGAAAACACCATTACAGCGGCCTATGAATTTGATTCAGGGTTAGGCAACACTCCGGCTCTCAGTCCTTTGGTGCCCTATTCGAGTGTTGTGCCTGCACCTCGTGCCAAGCGGATCAGCAGCTCAGGAACACCGCAGGTGGAAAGAGCTGTTTCTCCAAAGTTGTCAACTGAGAAGAGGGACCGTAACATTATATCAACTATTGGCTGCAAGGCCATTGCTCCCATATTCAGGAGGAAGTCTAGCAACAGTAGCATTGACGTCAATAGCAATAACAGCACCAACAATGCCAGTACTGCGATGACAGGACCTAGTTCTATGGATTACTCATATTCAAATGGCAATTCGATTGATTACAATTTACAAGTGTTGAAACCGAGAGCAATGAAAGGAAACAGCTCGTTGTATTCTGTGAGATCCGACACTTCTAGCATTGCTGAGAATCACTACACGATTATTGTGAATAATGAATTTGACGTATGATCTTTCCGTCCGAATGATTATTACAAAATACCCCTTGCAAACCCCCCTGCTTTCTATAGAGATACTGCTATGTTTTTTTAGATTCCTTATACCCTACTATAATTTGATATAGCTTTTTATCCGCTTTCTCTCGTATAGGCCTCTAGATTTTTTTGGTTTTACTAAGAAACATGTCAAAAACGGAAAACAAAAAAAATGACATTCTCCACCGGACTTTGAGTAAAAGCCCTCTGTTGGATTCCGTTAGGTTTGTTTTAATTTTTGGTTTTATGCCTTGTAGGTGTTTGGATTAAAAAATGATCCCCAAGCCAATATGTAATTGAAGTGTACAAAATAAAGGGTCTATAGAATTAAAAATGTCGGAACGAATATGTTGAAAATTATTTTCGAGTTGTAAGTAAATATGTAGCCTAAGCCTGACGATTACAATAAGCAGTATCATATAAACCTTAAACCTTTATAACTATACAAATAAACTGTCAGAATGCTACATAAATTCTTCATCGATTAAATCTTCCACAGTCGGAGATCTGACTTTCTTGACCTTACCGGAAGTAAAGCTGTTGACATCAATTTCATTTTCGCTACCAGAAGCAATGGATTCCTCTTCGTCGTGGAAATCAGCTTCATTTGGTGCAAATACTGAATGGCGCTTGGAGGTGACATAATTTTCAAGTGTAGACGATTGTACTTTTTCAATTGGCGCACAAGTAGATTGAAGATCATTGTTATCTGTGGATATCATTTCTGTGTCTTCTTGTTCATTACTTGAAACAGCAGCATTTGCTTGTTGGGCTTCCTCGCTCACTTCATGTAATGGTTGGATATTAAACACTTCTTGGGATTCTCCAAGAGCACTATTAGCTGGTAGAGTTTCAACCATTTCTTCATCAACATCAGCTTGCTGTTGCGTCTCTGATTGTGTGTTAACAGTTGAAACTTCAGTATCACGGACAGCAGTGTTGGATGTGTGTGACTTTTGCTCAGCAGCTGGTTCATCTCTTGTAACGAAGACCGGTCTGTGCTTGAAATATGGTTGAGCAACTGGTACTTGTTGTTGTTGGTGGTGATGATGATGGTGTGCTAATTGATGTAGTTTTTCGATGTCCTGATTTTCTCTTTGATTAATGATTCGATATGGAGCAAACAAACAAGCTGGGTGATATGGAGATACAAGTGGTTTTTGTCTCACAACATAACGAACTCTCATCTTTGGAATTTTGATAGCTAGTGAGAGTCCACGGTTAGAAGTGCGGTATTCCATGTCTGTGCTCAAATCGGCATTAGATGGTAATTCAATAGATTTGTAATAATCATCAATAGTGGATGAAATGATCAAATCTTTACCAACTTGTCTCAATGAATAATTATTGACAAACGATGTGGTATATTGAGATGATTGTTTAGCTAAGACAACGTAATAGTTTTGAGAATCCTCAGCGTAATCGATTTCTGGAGTGTTGATTTTCTTAATCATAGCACGTTGATAAGCGGCACGTTGTGCACGCTCCTTGTTAACCAAGTATCTTTCCATTGGAGTAATAACTGGTTCCTGTAAAGTGTAATAGAGCATGGTTGATTATTAGTCGAGATTGATTAATGATTATTAAGATAAGGATATGTTTCACGTATGGAGATAGCGATCTCCATTTATACTATTTGAGGGACATTTGTCATCACTTGAAACGAACTTTCAGGAAGATTCCAGAAATTTTTCATGAGCATTCTAGAAATTTCTACAAAAGGAAAATGGCTCAGCACAAATATAATATACTAGGTTTTTTACAATATATACAGTTCTGTGAGAAGGAACACAGTTCCCACTCATGAATAAAGAAATGCTGCGTTAGAATAAAGCTCCAACATTGGATTTTCACCACTCTTAGTTCTTGTCTTCTCGACTTCGCCCCATTTTTCCAAAAATTCTCTATGGGTACAAGTTGAACTTGTCTTACCAGTTACTTGCATGTACATCTCGTTCATGACCTTAAAATTAGTAGGGAACATGATATCAAAATAACCCTGTTCGACCATGTATGTGTCCACATTCACCATAGAATCCTTGTACATTGTTTGGACAGTTGGTGCATTGTAACCTGGAACCTGTTTGTCAAAGTAAGCAAAATCGGATGCTAGGAGATGGTGGTTAGGGAAGTACTCCTTAAGCATGGTAAAAAATTTGAGTAGACGTGTAGGAATGTATTCTGGGTCACTCAAATTATTTCTTAATGGGTTCAATATTGATCTAGCCTTACGAATTGGGTAGAATTGATTCAATGGATGGCCACGTAATGTTGATATTGGGTAAGCACCCTCTTCACGTAACTTGAGGAACTTTCTGGCCCATGGATCAAGATCGGGAGAGTAATATTCGTTGAAATCATTATGTTCGTCAATAACAACATACCCTTGATATGGCTGTTTGGTGTCATTATCGTAACGAATCACATCATGAGAAAAATTATCCCAGACTTCAAGCGCAATGAAAAAGCATGGTTCATTGACTCTAGTATTCCAGTCAAGAACAGATTGGTTGATGATTTCTACCTTGGATCTATGCTTGAGAACACGAGTGTTCTGCTTATTGAAGAGTTTAGAGGAAATTTCAATGATTCTGTATTTAGTTCTGGCATAAACCTCAGGCTCGTTAGCCTTTATGTAATCCAGAATGTTCACCATTAATGTACCATTACCTGCACCGGCTTCGTAGATGATGAGATCGTCGTATGGATAATTGTTCATTTTGTAATTGAAAATGATATGTCTAGCGAGTGATTCACCATAAAATGGTTGGAACAATTCTGTTGGAGTATGCCACAATTGTAGAGACGGTTTAGTGATTGCATTTTCGCCACTTTTAGGATCCTGAGCAACAGCTCCATCGACACCTTTTTTAGGTTCAATTGGTTTAGTTGGCTTTCTTTTTGGGATATTGCTGGTTGAAAGTTTTTCTTTGTCATACTTGTCATAAGCTTCCAACCATTTGGACATGAACTCATCTTTACCTTGAAGTTGATTGTAAGCAAATGGAGAGTCTGGTTGGAAAATCACAGCCTCTTTAGCAAAGTAACCGTATTGGGGATTATAAAGAGAATCATCAATGAAATCACCACTCAACATTTTCACCTTAATTGGGCGATCGGAACGTTTCGCAAGCTTTTCTGGAGTTGTGGTTGGATAACGCTGAAACTTTTCAAAATTCTTTGAGTAATCCATTGATTCAACACCACCTTGTTCAAACAAAACCTTGATGACGTTGGAATGGGCAGGTGTCTCTTTGTTCATTTCTTCAATAGTTGGTAATCTATGCTGTAACATTTCAGGGAAGACAGAATAATCATGAATGAAGGTATCATTGGCTGATTTGGTTGACGTCTTTTTCAATGTATTGATACCAAGGGCTTTTGGATTCTTTTGATTTTTCGCCGCAATGGCACTCTGTTTTTTTGTGTCTGTTGTGAGTGATTTACGAGTGATTCCTCTTATAAAAGTGCGTGTTTTCAGCATCTTTAGAGGGGCATTCAATAGAAATCAGAGTGAATTTTGAAATTTTTCTCTTTAATAGAGAAATATCTTTATAAAATATTTATGAAAAGATAATGCAGCTGAATGTAAGTTTCAAGCACTGAATTTTAATGTAGTCAATTCTGGCATCATTTTTGTACAAATCGCATAAATATTGGAGCTTTTGTGGTGCCGGTGTGTGCTGAGCATATTTGTTTGTTTTCAATCGGGCTTCAAAAAGCGGCTTAAAACAGGTTTCAAAACAAAGTACCCCTCACAGAATATTACTTAATACAAACAAATACTCGATAACCCCTTTGAAGACATAGAAAACATTGTATTTATTTGCTTACGTAACATATTCTTGTGTATATTAAATTTTCAAGATTTAACTTTAAAGACAAAAACTTTTCACTATTTAAACAATAAACACACTTGGATTGCCATGGGTGTGCCAGCTTTCTTTCGTTGGCTTACTAAAAAGTACAAGAGGACCATCTCTCCCTGTATTGAGGTTGAAGGTGAATTTGTAGACGGCCAACAGTTGCCTATCAATTACAGCGACCCAAACCCGAATGGCGAGCTAGATAATCTTTATTTGGATATGAATGCCATTGTCCATCCCTGTTCGCATCCAGAAGGTCGACCAGCGCCGGAAACAGAGGAGGAGATGATGTTGGAAGTTTTTAAATACACCAATAGGGTTTTGAACATTGCAAGACCTAGAAAAGTGCTCATGATTGCTGTTGATGGTGTTGCGCCTCGTGCCAAGATGAATCAACAAAGAAGTAGAAGATTCAGATCGGCCAAGGACGCAGAATTGGCCCAACTTGAAAAGGAAAGACACATGGCACAAATGGAGTCGATGGGCCAATCAATCGATGAGGCCATTAAGGGTAAGAAGGCCTTTGATTCCAATTCTATCACTCCTGGTACTCCATTCATGGACACACTAGCTGCTGCTTTGAAATATTGGGTAGCATATAAACTTTCTACTGATCCGGGATGGGCGAAACTCCAAGTTATCATTAGTGATGCCACCGTTCCGGGTGAAGGTGAACATAAGATCATGAATTTCATCAGATCACAAAGAACAGATCCAGAATATGATCCAAATGTTACACATTGTATTCATGGTTTGGATGCAGATTTGATTTTCCTCTCCTTGGCCACTCACGAACCTCACTTCCGTGTTTTACGTGAAGATGTCTTCAATGAAAATATTAAGAAGGCCTCTCCTCAGCAACTTCTGCGCATGTCACCAGAAGAACAAGAAAAATACAAGAACCAAAAACAACCATTCATTTGGCTTCACATTAACATTTTAAGAGAATATCTTGAATACGAATTGGCAATTCCTCGTTGTCCTTTCCATTACGATTTTGAACGTGCTATTGACGATTGGGTCTTTATGTGTTTCTTTGCAGGTAATGATTTCCTTCCTCATTTACCAAGTTTGGATGTTAGAGATAACTCCATCAAGGTTTTAAGTGCTGCTTGGAAACGTATTTTACCAAAACTTGGTGGTTTCATCACTAAGGACGGTACGATGAACATGAAACACGTTGAAGAATTGATGCGTGAAGTCGGTAAGCGTGAACCTGAAATGATCAGAGAAAAACAAGTTCAAGCATTGAAACAAGAAGAGCGTCAAGCTAGGCGGAATGGAACTGAACCTCCTCGTAAGATCCAATCCAAGGGCATTGATTTGGCTAGAAGAGGTGGACATGCTACACCAGTTATGAACATGAGTTTGACGAGTTTAAAGGACGGTAAGGCCAGTGGTATGTCCAATAGTGAGATTATTCAAAACTTGACAGCTTTATCAAAGGCAAACACCGCAGGTGTTGATGTTAAGGAAGTTCTCAACGAGAATGCTGGTCAAAATAAAACCCAGAATGTTGTTAATGGGGACGAAATTCCAATTGATTTGGCAGAAGATGACGCACCTGTTAATGAAAAGAAGAGAAAGGCTCAGGATGGACCCGATGATGAAGCACTTGAGGCTGCCAACAATATGACAAAGTCTGAAATGTGGTCTCCAGGTTACTACAAGAGATTTTACTCTACAAAGCTCAATGCACACACTCCAGAAGAACAGGCTCAAGTTTCAAGAGAATTGGTTAAGTGTTACATAGAAGGTATTGCTTGGGTTTTACTTTATTATTATCAAGGCTGTCCTTCTTGGAATTGGTATTACCCATATCATTATGCACCATTTGCGCAAGATTTCCATGACCTGACTACTATAGATATCAAGTTTACTAAAGGTTCTCCATTCCATCCATATGAGCAATTGATGAGTGTTTTGCCAGCGGCTTCGAATCATACGTTACCAGATGTTTTCAAGCCTTTAATGACAGAAGAAAATTCTCCAATTATTGACTTCTATCCACGAGATTTCAAAATTGACATGAATGGTGAAAACCAATCTTGGAGAGGTATTGCTCTTTTGCCCTTCATTGATGAAACAAGATTACTCAAGGCGGTCAGAGGCGTTTATGATCAATTGACATCTGAAGAAAATGAAAGAAACCAACATAAATCAGAAACGCTGTTTGTTGGTAGCCAACATCCATTGTTCAGCAAATTCAAGACTCTTTACACTGAAGGTGCGTCTGAAGTTAAGTTCAATTACTCTCGGGGTGGCCTTGCGGGCCAGGCGGTAGCCTTCAAGGCTTACAAACCAGATAGTGCTTATTCCTACCCACTGGGTGAATTGAAGGAAGGTTACACCAATTTGCACACTAAGGATTTCGTCATTGTACAGTATGACATGCCGGAGAAATTACCTGGTAAATCAATGATTCTTACAGGTTATCGTTCACACTTACGCTTGCTTACTGAAGAAGATATTGCCAAGTCTAGCTCTAGTGAACACCAACCGCAACATGGATACAGAGGTGGTAGAGGAAGAGATCAAAACCTTGATGTATTTGATTCTAGAATCGACTATTCGCTACACACAGGACCAGGTAAAGGCATTAAGAGTTTCACACCAAGAATGGGAAGTGCTAGCTTCTTTCTGAGTGCCTTTGAATCTGAAGTCCAGCAGAGAAATCAAGCCCAACTCATGAACCATGGTCAACAGCAATTCCATCAGATGAACAACAACTACAACAGTGAAGGTCACCACAATCATTACAATAACAATAATGATAGAGGTTACAAAGGTAGAGGCGGAGGCAATTACAGAGGTGGATATAGAGGAAGAGGCAATGGTCGTGGAGGTCGTGGCGGACATTATTAAGGGCCCAATGCTTCCTTCGATGTATTTTTCATTTGTGTATGTATAAAATCGTTAGTTAAATGTTTACTTTGCTACAAAAAACGCTATCACGTGTAATTAGATCGAAAACATACCATTTCTGCTTATGCTGGATGCTATTGATGCTCTCAAAGATGTTAAAATCGCGGTTTTTCAAAATCATCTGGTACCTGAAAAATAACGGTCAGAATATCAATGTGAAAAGGGAACAGTATTTAACACTTTAAAGGTTGATAACAAAACAATGCTAATATTTTTTCTATTTATCCCACATTAATCTTTTGTTCCTCCGTTTTTTCCAGTGATTCTTGCCATCTCTCAAGCTTTCAAGTAAAAATGTGCTGAGCAACTGAGCAAACCTGCAATGCACCTTCCTTTTTGGGAAAGTCCCTCTAAACGCGTAAGTATTTTTATTTTCTCTCCCAAAAATCAACACTCTTTCTTTCAAAAAGCAAATCAATGTCTGAAAAGAAGCAGGAATCAGTCGAAGTCTCGGGCGTTTCAGCCGCTGCTCCTAACGCCATTTCTAGGCTTGTCAACTCTGGACCAGTTTCCATCTTGTGTTACTGTGCTTCCTCCATTTTAATGACTACCACCAACAAGTATGTTGTTTCAGGTTCAACCTTCAATCTTAACTTCTTCCTCTTGGCAGTGCAATCCATTGTTTGTCTCTTAGTTATTGCGACCCTGAAAATGTTTGGTGTGATCACTTACAGAGAATTCAACTCTCAAGAAGCCAAGAAATGGTCACCAATTGCCTTCTTGTTGGTTTTAATGATCTACACCTCTTCAAAGGCTTTGCAGTTCTTAACCATTCCTGTTTACACCATTTTCAAGAACTTGACCATCATTCTCATTGCCTACGGTGAAGTCTTGTGGTTCGGTGGTGAAGTCACTTCTATGGCCCTTGGTTCTTTCCTTTTGATGGTTATTTCTTCTGTTGTTGCCACTTACGGTGATAAGAATCCTTCCGGTGAATTTGAGTTGAACATTGGTTACATTTGGATGGCCTTGAACTGTTTCTCTTCTGCCTCATTTGTTCTTTTCATGAGAAAGAGAATTAAGTTGACTAACTTCAAGGATTTCGACACTATGTACTACAACAACCTCTTGTCCATCCCAATCTTGTTGGTTGCTTCTCTTCTTTTGGAAGATTGGTCTGCCGCTAACTTAGCCTTGAACTTCCCAGAAGAATCCAAGTTCCAAATTTGGGCCGGTATGATCATTTCAGGTGCTACTTCTGTCGGTATCTCTTACTGTTCCGGTTGGTGTATTAGAGTCACCTCTTCTACCACCTATTCCATGGTTGGTGCTTTGAACAAATTACCAATTGCCCTTTCTGGTTTGATCTTCTTCGATGCTCCAATTAACTTCTTCTCCATCTCCTCCATTTTCGTTGGTTTTGCTGCCGGTTTAGTTTACGCTATTGCTAAGATCAAGCAAAAGGAAGCTGACGCTGCTAAAGCTTTACCAAAATAAACACTTAACTGAAAGGAATGGTTGATCCGATCCATCATTAGTTTTATATACTATACAATATGTAAGTAAGTAATTCGAATTGTTTGTTTAAATTTGATATTTTTTGTAAACTATTTAGGATATAAAAGGTTCTAACTACACAAAATGAGTTTCCATGTATAACTTCAATTCTATAACAGAAAATCCCAAAAATTTATTTAAAGGTGGAAGAGTAAACCTTTTACCTCAAACCTTGATCGTTCTCCCAACAGATCCTGATAGCTAACACCGTAACGTCTCATGTAAAATCAAAAAGGGCTTGTGAACAAGGTATCTTTCAAATACACGGTACGCCTAGAGCATAAGTAGAAGAAACCGAAAAAGGCAGCATAAGCAAAGAGAGTAAAAGAAATTCAAAACTTTGACATTTAAAAAATATTCAAGAAATTGGAATATCAAGAGGAAATACAATCAAACAACACGCGTTTCATTAGAATTATCAAACTTAGTTGGTGACGGTAACTTCAACATCGACACCTGGTTCAATGGTCAATTGAGAAATTTCCTTGACAAGGGTGATTGGAGCAGTCAAGTCAATGTATCTCTTGTGGATCTTCATTTCGTAGTGATCCCAGGTCTTGGAACCTTCACCATTAGGAGTCTTTCTGGTAGCAATGGACAAAGTCTTGGTTGGCATTCTAACTGGACCCTTCTTGGTAACTTCCTTAGCGTTAGCCTTGGAGATGATAGAGTTGGTGACCTTTTCTAATCTCTTAACTTGGGTAGAAGTTAAAGTGATTCTGATGGTGTGGACTTCTGGAGCGTTTTCAACGTTCTTCTTTTCTTCAACTTGGGACATTTTATTGATTTGAGACGTTCTTCGTTACAAAAGAGAACACTCTAATGCATTTAAAATTTTCATTATTTTTCACGTATTTTTGCGTCTCTAAAAAATTTCCAGCCCTGAAAACATCACAAACCCTCAGTTGCGGCACGTGACCTGTTGATTATGTAATCTTCCAGATTCTAATTTTTCAGCTAAAAAAAATTGAAGGTTTCTCTAAGCCTCAAAATATATCGTAAATTTGGATACATATGTCGAACGAAGTGCAGCTCATGTTTCCTGGTGACACTATGGAAGTGAAGGGGGTGGAAGTTACTATTGGACCTAATTTGAAGGCCAAGGAGACTTCTGAAACTTCTGCCGTTTTAGAATCAGTTGCCGCCGGTATCTTGTTGACTAAAAAACAAAATAAAGCAGGACCATTGTACTACGTGGACTCTTCCTTTGGTAGATATCAACCTCAAGTTGGTGATTTTGTTTTGGGAACTGTCCAAGGTCAATTGGGTGAGTTTTATAAGGTTTCATTGAACGAATTCTCCTCACCTTGTATTCTTAACATGTTTGCATTTCCAAACGCTAGTAAGAAGAACAGACCAAGATTAGAGCAAAGAGATTTGATCTATGCTAGAGTTGAATCCACTCATAAAGCTGTTGATCCTGAACTTTCTTGTGTGGATGCTGTTACTGGTAAGGATGGTGGTTTTGGTGTGTTGAAAGGTGGTTACTGTTTCAATGTTTCTCAAGTCTATGCTAGATATCTATTGTACACACCAGATGCTCCTATTCTGTCCAAGTTGGTTGAAAAAATTCAATTTGAAATGGCTATTGGTGTAAATGGAAAAATCTGGATCAAATGTGAAAATGAAAAGCTAACTTTACTTTGTGTTACTGTTTTAAGTCGAAGTCAAGAATGGACTCCAAAAGAAATTAATCAAAATGTAGAACAAATATTCAAACAGTTCAAGAAAATTTAACTGGATGTCCATTATTTTGCATACCTTCCTAATTTACAATTTTTATATCTATACATATTTGCTAAGCTTTATACTATAATCCTCTAATGTTATACTGTGATAATCTCTTTTTGATGCCTGTGTTGAAACTGTAGAAATTGTTGTTAATGGAAGGGTTCCCATTGTTACCTTTTAGTTCTAATCGAGCATCAATGGCACTTGTAGTCTGTGCTCGGTTACGTTTCACAGGCAATGGCTGCTGAGCCTTAATCATGTTTGGAAGTGTCGGCTTCATGATTGGAGATTTGGTGGTAAGTTGTTTTTCGTAAATATCGTAGCTACCATTGGCAATCGATTTGTACATTTCCAAGTCATTATCATGAATCTTGGGATAAAGCAATTTTTCATAAGCGTTAACTAAGTCCTCTTGAGCCGATTGTGTACTCATGATGAACTCAGAATCTTCCCCTGATTCAATCGCCTCTTCAACATCTTGTTTGAATGGATGCAGTAGTTCTTCAAATTCATCAAATGATTTCATGTAAACATGTTCTCTTCTATTTCTTTTCCATTGGTTTCTAAACTCTATCAAACTATTCAGTGGAGTTGTGGCAGCACTTTGTGATCTGGTTATTGTAATAACAGGGCTCGGTTTATTGTAGATCACCGTTTTATTAAACTCACTACCATCATATGACGCTTGATCGGCACTATCTGTTTCATCTTCCTCCTTTTCATCTTCTGGGTCCAGTTGTGAAGAAGAAACCTTAATGAAATTCAATTCAAACAAGCTCTTATAAACAGCTAAATCCTGGTCGTCTACCTCTGGGACTTTGACAGAGTACTGTTTGTCCAAAATTTTGTAAAGGTCCAAAAGTTCTTCTTTTCTCTCGCCAATATCCAAGGTTTGAACATCGTCTGTTCCATTCAGGGCATCATGCTTACTAGTGGCGCCTTTCTCAATACTGCTAATTGTAGTTGGGTCAATAATGGGTAAATCTGAATCATACTTCAACACATTTAACTTACCAACCTGTACCATTTCTTCAAACTTAAAATCACTTTCTCTTTTGTGATCAATTTGTAAAGTGGCAAATGCAATAATATCATCTTGCCAATCATTAACATCATTCTCAGCATATATTTCTTCGTTCAAATGAATTTCTTTCTTAATTCCGTCCAATAGATGATTGTCAGTATTGTCGATTTGGCCTAAATAAGTTTCACTGGTTAAGTCCATATTCAATTTCAATTCACGATGAGGTTTTCTCGATTTGAAAGGCGAAAACCATTCACCGTCTTCTGGAGAAATATTCAAACTCTCAGAATATGCATCATTTGGATCAGAGTATGTACTTGATGCACCAAGTATTGTATTGGAAACAGATGACATATCGGTGTTTGTCCTTGTCAAAGATAAAGTTTCGTGTTTTTTAGATTTTGAATCATTGAAAAAGTTGAATAAGGAAAAGACGTCACTCTTCTTCTTTGAAAGCTTTTGAGGTGACATTTTATTTTGTGTTGCGACCCTTTTAGAAAGATTGATGGAGTAATTTGCCGTGGAATTCATATTAAATTCAAACAATTCATTCAATTTAGTCAAATTTTTAACAGGGTACTTCAAATTCCAATAGTTTTCAAAGAAACCATTGTATGGGTCTACTTTTTCAATAATTAATCCTTTATCTTGTAAATCAATAATGAATTGAGAATGCTTCAATTTTCTAATTTCATTCCATTTGCTCATGATCAATTCCTTCCTGTTTGAAAGATTTGCATCTGTGTACCAATGAGTGTAAGCAACAGAATTATTGACAGGATGCCTTAGTCCTGAATTATGTAAATAGTAATCTGAATTCAATTCCCAAATTTTTGGTTTACCTTCTCGATATTTATGAATCCCCAGAAACAAATTCATAGCATCTTGTTTCTGGGAATCTACCATTGAGTTAGAATAGAATCTTTTGACGGATTCAATTATATCCCTGGAATGTGACGACCATTGGTTTATTTTTCTATAGGTTTGTAACGTGTTCACCAAATGAGATCCCGCGTATTGTAAAGCAATAGTATCACCGTGGTCATGGAACATTTCTGTGAGAATATTCGTAACATCAGAATCGTATTCTAAATATTTGTCATTGATTATCCCAAGAGCGTGTAATTGATGACCCAAGGCTCGTTTTCCAATAACAAATTGGGCGGTATTGGTTCTGTCTAAACAATCAACACAATTTGTCCTGCAAATCCCCTGTTGAAGTTTAGTTTCATTTAATGATCTACCATTGAGGAAAAATCCTGTTTTATTTAAACTTGATTCTGAGTATTTTTCTAACCATTCAATTACATCCTGACCTCTACCTTTAGAAGCACTTGACATATCCCATGCGGTGTAATCGAATTGTTTATCCAATGGCAAAAACTGGTTCAAATAATCAATACAGTCGTTGAAATCGTGTAATAGCTTAGTTTCTCTTGGAGTCTTTTCCCTTTGTTTAATCAAATTCAAAATTTGAACAGGCGCACCGTATCGTTTAAACATGTCATCGAAATGCAATGCTGCTCGGGTATAATATGGATCGCACATGTCTATTTCAATTGGTGGTTTGATGTTCAAATTTGGAGCTGTAGTTTGAGACCATGATAGTGGAATCGATCCTCTGTGCTGGACAAAGGACGAATATCTTGGATTGTTATAGAAACCAGCATCTGGATCATGAAATGACGAAGTGAGCATATTAGCCACAATTTGCTCGGTCTCCACTTCATTGGCTACATCTCCGTTTTCGTTGGCTCCACGCTTGAAGAATCTTGCACCTGCAAAATTGTGTGATCTTCTACCAATCAAGGTTACAAAAACACTTGTATCGAAAACTGAGATTTTCACTTGATCAATGAAGCCATGGATTATAGGTTGAAACCAGTCATACATCCTATCAAAAGTTACTAGCGGTTCTAAAAGAGCGTTATTCCACACAAAACGTTCATTATTTTTGAAAGTTTTTGTTAAATCAACGTTCTGGTTCAGACCCAAAGACTGGGTTTTGTTTCTCATCATGTTAGTTTGTAATGTGTTCGTGATGTCGTAGCTATCACTATAATAAAACGTCTTGTTCAAATCAATGTTGAGGAATGTCTGCATGTATCTAGCTTCATCTGAATTTCTATCTGGTTTCTTGTAATTGTGCATAACTGGGATCATTTCTGTTTCTTCAATATGATGAATTGAATGGCTACCTAACTCGGCTACAGTCTTTTTCCTAGTAACACAGACCAGATAAAAACACTTGGTAAACTTTGTAAACCCTAAAAGAGCAACGGATGTGATTTTCTTAGTCAATCCGCCCTCGCTCGAGTCTTCAAGACCATTGAGGACATCCATGATCTCGTTCCTCTTAAAATAAACATTATCTTCCATCACTTCCAGACGCTCAATTGAAGCATCCATATCGATTTCCATAATACGAAACACCGTTTCTCTTGTATTCGATCCAACAATGTACATTCTATGATTGGTGACATAGATCGTGAACTTAGTGAGTGAGGTCTTGCGCGACTTTGCAGCCACGTGAGTGTCCTCAACTTCTGTCACCTCGGGCATCCTACTGTGGATGACTGTTTCATCTGTCCTATTCGCCTCTTCCGCCTCTTCAACCCCCTGCATTCACAAACTGAAATGAGAAAGATGATAGCAAAATATGATTAGACTTGATACGAAAACATAATTCAAAAATCTGAGTTTCAAAAGAGGCTCCCTATCTGATTAGCACAACCCCAATGTGTGAAAACATCTTCACTATCAATTTGAAGCTTACACCTATTGATTTCAGCCTGCTTGTGGGCCCATCTTTAAAGTGCCTTACGTAAGCAGGGTTACCCGGCCTGAAACTTTATTTGGAAATTTCCAAAAAACAAAAAGGCGATGAATCAATAATAACTGTTTCATTTGTATAGCTCATAAAAGCATGGAATCAGGAGGCCCTAAGAAGTCGAACAACCATGAGAACCTTGCGGACGCGGTGTTAGCCTCGGGGGTGAATTTGAGGGACGAAGAGGACGCTCTTGCAGGAAACATTGAGTTGTCTATTTCAAAACGGCAAATCGAACAGAATAACTTTTTGAATGGCCAGCATCTTGCGTGGTTCATGAACAAGGCGATGCAGGAGCAAGGGATTCAGGGCATTCAGCTGGACGCTGAAGTGGTGAATCTTCTTTCAGCCGCATGCGAGCAATACATGACAACAATTGTGCAAGATGCTGTGATACTGGCTAGACATCGTAAGTCCAGCGCTAGTAGAGTGAGTAAACAAGCTAACAAATCCTCCTCAATCTCGAAGTCCCAATACTCAAACACCAAGAGTGATGTGAGCAAGGCATTGAAGCTTATTGCAGAAAAGGACAAAGAAAGAGAGGAGAGGCGACACCAAAGAAAGATCCAGCTGGGAATAGTAGAGGAAGAAACCAAAGATGCTGAAGGAGAAGATCACAGACAGACAAACGTGACGGCATCACTCATGATGGGTGGGAGTAAAAAGAAGAAGTATTCCTGGATGCAGTCTTCAGATGCCACCAATGCCGTTTCCTCAAGAGGTGACAATGGGATCAGATTCAGAGAAGCAAGAGAAGAACCTAACATTGTTATTCGAGATTTACTGGCCGCCTTGGAAAGTCGCAAAGTTGGTGTTAGAAACACCATCCTCAAAGGTTATGGTAAATTGAAAGATTGAGTGTGGGTATTTTGTACATTATAATGTTTATATATATATATGTTCATGTTGATTATGAATATGATAGTTCTCTCGGGTATGTGCATTCATTATTCCTCTTCGGACGATGAGTAGCCCAATGATAGTCCTTTTGGTTTTTCAGACATGCGGCTATCAGACAACTTCCAGGTTACTTCGTTCTTCTTTCTAGTAAGTAGCAACTGCATTAGCTCGTCCACCTGTGTTTCATTCTTTTTTACTTTCTTGAATGCATCCGACGCCGCTTCTGCATCCTCCATGTTATAGATTTCTTCAATGTTTAACTTCTTTTCCATTGATTCTTTTCTGGCTCTCATATCTTTGGAATTTTCCTGAAGTAGTTCAATCTCATCATACATCTCTCTTTCTTTTTGTTGTTGGATCATTCTCTTCTCCAATTCCTCAACTCCGGTGACCTTATCGCCTCTACCTTTTTCCTTTTCTTTCATTTTCGCATCTTCTAACGCTTCTTTTTCTAGTCTTTCAATCATTTCTTCAACACTTTCATTAATTTTAACAGCATTTGGTTTTTCGTAGTTCTTTTTGCATCCGTCAATACATTCAAAGTCACCATTTTTAGGATCAGTTTGAAAAGTCAATTGTGAAAAACATTTCGGACACCTAAAAGTAAACTTGATGATCTTGATACCAAGATAATCTTTGCCTGTAGATTCTTTCTTAGCATTGAACTTACGTCGATTGGCCATGAACTCATCACAATGTAAACATTTCATCGAAAATGGTAGCATCAATCTGACTGTAGGGGCCTCCTGAGTTTTTTGTTTCTTCTTTTTTGGTTCCTTGCTCGGATCATAGTCTGGGGGGTAGTATTTATTGATGGACTTTCGCTCACTCATGAATGACAAACACTATTTAGATATTTAGTTGAACTCTTCTAAAGTAAAAAGAAAAATCTTAAAAAAATTGCTCAGCTCGGTAACAAATCAATATAAGATAGTATAATGATTAGAGAGGGAAAATACATAAAAATACACATTTAAACATTTAAAAATGAAAATTTAATAATAAAATCAATTCTTAGATTTCTTGAATCTACCAATGAGCTTAGAAATACCATTGGCTGGATTGATCTTCTTGATTCTGAATACCCAGAACAAGGCACACATGAGGAACAAGTTGAAACCGATGTAAACACAGAAGAAACCAATGTTTCTCCATCTTTGGTCCCATGAGATGTCCAAACTGGCCAAGAACTCGTCACCAACTCTGTACTGACAAACTGCACAATTGGTGGTATCATTTGGATTGTTAACGTAACCAGTGTTTCTTGAGAAGTAATCGGCTAAGAAATCACCACATGTTTGACCGGCTGGTGGGTTCAAGTAATTATATTCTTCAGTAGCACATTCAACAGCTCTGTCATGCAATGTGATACCCAATTGAGATCCAATGAAATAGGTAAATGGCGAGGCTCTCCACATGAACTTCCAGAAACCAGGCATCAAGCTTGGTCTTTGAACAACACCACAGAATGAAATAATGAATGAGAAACATAAACCTAACAAAATGTTGGCAGTTTCTAAATCAGGTGCTGGATACAACACCATCAAAGCCAGAGATGGGTAGTACATTTGGAAGAAAATACAATATGTCAACCACCAAGTACCAGCATGCTCGGCATCTCTTGGGAATTGGATTGGCATGTACCATGCAACGAAATAAATGGTAGAAAACACAATGGAGAAAGGAACTTCACAAAGATATTGGGAGATCAATAAACAAGACCAATGGAACGTGTTAGATTTAGATTCTCTGACTTCAAACAACTCTCTTGATTTGATAGCAAAATCTTGAATCTGGTTGGACAATGGAGCAGAAATGACCATAGTCATGAAACAGGCAAACATCGCATTTTGCATACCAATGATAGTATGTTTAACCTTCCAGAAAGAGAAACCAACAATCAAACCACCGACAATCATAAAGCCTAATCTAGGCATAATGTAAGGAATAGATCTCCAGAATTGGATACCAGTTCTGTGTAAAACATAATAAAATTGGTATTGGTAAGGAGTTGCAAACTTGGTTTGCAATTCAGCATCATTTGAATCACCAGCTCTCTTCGATGACTCTTCAATCAATTGTTCAATTTTTTCAGAGGTGGCAACGTACTCAGGTGAAGCCTTCCAAACTTGATTCCAATCTCTATCGACAGCAGCAGTTGCACCAGCACCAATAACTTCTAAAACATATTCCGCGGGGTTTTCTTCCTTAGAACAAACTCTGGCACCTTCTCTTTCAAAGTAGTCCAACATGACTCTAGAGTTAAGACCAATATCACCAAAGTAAACAGTTTGGCCACCCTTTCTCAACAATAACAATCTATCAAATTCTTCAAACAAAGTGGCAGATGGTTGATGGATAGTACATAAAATTGCTTGACCAGCAGCAGCCAATTCCTTCAAAACACCAATGATAGCCCAAGAAGATTGAGAATCCAAACCAGAGGTTGGTTCATCCAAAAACAACAACAATGATGGTTTTGCAACCAATTCAGTAGCAATGGATAACTTCTTTCTTTGTTCAACATTTAAACCGTAACCTGGAACACCAGCAATAGAATCAGCATAATCTTCCATATGTAAAATCTTCATAACAGTATCACAGTAGGCAATCTTTTCAGCATCAGGAACAGAATGAGGTCTTCTCATTCTAGCAGAGAATAATAAGGACTCTCTAACAGTTAATTGAGCAATGTGCAAATCTTGTTGTTGAACATAACCTGTTCTTCTTTCAAAGGAAGAATCGGCAGGAATACCATTAATAAGCATATCACCAGTTACAACACCTACTTCAGTTCTCTTAGATAAAACGTTCAACAACGTAGTCTTACCTGCACCAGATTCACCCATGAGAGCAGTTAATGTACCTGGAAGAACGTAACCTTGAATGTTATCTAACAATTTTCTTTCTTGACCTTCATATGGAACAACATAATCAACATTCTTCCAGAGGAAAATATCATCAGAGCCTAATTTCTTGATATCTGCAGAGCCTTCATCATTATCAGCGAGCTCGAGAACATTTTGATCTGAAATACCTTTTTCAAGATCATCCGAATGAGAGCTTTCATTGTTCAAGGATTCATCTTCATCCTGATGGCCAATTTCTTCTAAGATAGCCTTGGACAACTTAGCATCTTTGACGAACAAAAGTTGATCAGAAGATGCAGCAATTGGGTTGAACACTTCAACAATGAAACAAGTAATAACAGTGTAACCAACAAGGAACCCAAAAACAATACCTAAGTTTCTCCAAACGTGGCTAAACACGTATTCAAAAGCTAAATCAAGATAAATGGAACCAGAAACTTTGTTTTCACCATTGAAAAGTTCTTTAGATTGGGCAGCACCAACGAAACCGCAAACTTGGTTTTCAACAGTGTTAATATCCTCGTAACCTGGTCCAGATGGGATCAATTGGAAAGGAGAACAGTCCATGACCAGGCCATGAAATTGCATGGTAATGATAGCTTCAAAGACGTAAAGAATAGAATTGACATATGAAAACCATTTGAACCACCAGTACATAGAAGTCCTTTGAATCATATAAGAACTGTACAACAAAGACAACATCAAAGTAACACCACAAATACCCATTGCAACTTGTAAAGTTGGAGCGATAGCAGAAAGCATTGTAAATAAAGCACCTATAGTTTGAGAAGCAAGAATAATTAACAGGTAATATTGAAAGAACTTACCTGCATCACGATCTAAGTTCGTCATAAAGTAGATAATGAGAGCAAAGCAAGTGACACCAATCAATCTAACAGGTAAACTAGTAATTTGCTTGGCAAGATATTCAGCAGAGGGGTGATACATTGAGTAAGCAAGCTGTTTATTCAAAATTGGCTTATCAGAGAACCAAACAGGAGTTTCAGCAAGAGTCATAATAGCAAAATACAAGATGGAAAAGAAGATGACACCACCACGAGTGAAGGCACCCATCGTTTGATCAGTAATGTTGTAACAAAGAGAACCGACAACCAACGATTGAATAGTAGCCGCAATAATCTCAGTAACAGCATAAGCTTTGTTATTCCAAATGTTATGAGTACGTCTCCAGCAGCACCATCTCAATTGTTCCCAGTAATTAATAGTGTATTGCGATTTTCTAAAAGTACCTTTTTGCTTGATGAGCATATGCTTGTCATCCAAAGACTTAGACGTTTCTTCAGCAGAGTACATCGATTTCTTAGCATTAATCAATTCCATTAATCTTGTGTATTGAATAGAGTTCTTCCAATAATCTGCAAATTCGTCTGCAGTTTCTGGAACAGAAGTGACACCTTCTTTGACAATTCTTGCCAAAGGATCAGTAACAGAAGTCAAGAATTCTGCAGATGTTTGTCTATCAGGTTTAACATAACCCATGTCGACAAAGAAATCCACAGCTTCGTTAATTGGACCAAAGTAGATTTGACGACCAGAATAAAGAACAGAGACGTAATCAAAAAGTTTGTAGATATTTTCAGCAGCTTGATAAATAGTAACAATTGATGTAGACTTAGTAACATTGGTAGAAGTTCTCAAAGCCTCGGCAAATTCTAAAGCGGTGGAAGCGTCCAAACCTCTAGTGGCATTATCGAAACAAAAAACAGAACCATTGGTGACCATAGCTTCAGCAATGGAAACTCTCTTTCTTTGACCACCAGAAATACCTCTAACGAAATCATTACCCACAAGAGTCTTCTCAACATGCTTTAATCCAAACAAAATCTCGTATAAGTTTTTCATGTTTTCAATGTACTGATTTCTAGTTTGTTCATCAGTTCTAACAGAAGGAGTTTTCATTGCAATTGCAAATTTCATAGTTTCTTCAACAGTCAAGAAAGGTAAGTGGATATCCAACTCAGGGTTGTAGATCAAGTTGTGCGCATGATGCTCGAACATTTCTTTAGAATCGACTCCGGAGTAATTAATGTTACCTTCGTAACCAACATAGGTTCTAGTCTCACCAGATAAAGTTTTCAAATAAGTGGAACAACCAGAACCAGGACGGCCTAAAACCAATGTCATAGTACCTGGCTCAGCAATACCAGAAACATCTCTAATAATACTTCTAGTTTTAGACAGTTTTGAAAGGTCCAACTTTTTCTTGTGTGTGATTCTTTCGTATGGCTTGACAATGAAAGGCAATAAAACATCACCGACATCTTTGATAATAGAAGCAGAAGTATTTTTACCAGTCACAGTCATGTTTTCATAGTAAAGATCAAGACTATTTTCCATAACACCCTTCTTTTCATTTGATCTAGCAACGTATTCTAAAATCCTTTTCAAATTGAAATCGCCCTCGTCGAATTGGAACTTGTCCATGTCGGTGGCTGACATGTGCGAAATTTTATCGGACATAGTGGTTAGTCGTTGAAGCATATTTTCCTCTCCATTTTCTTCAACTGATTCAGCATATGCCCTGTTGAACTCTTCCATTGTAGGTTGCCATTCATTGGCCTCCTCTACAGAGCTCCTGGTGTCAGACATTTGCTATAAAAAACAGCCCTTATCTTCCTTAGTAATAAACACGCGCTTGCTTGCCCTTTTTATATAATCTCGGATTTTTCAAATTTTTATTAGGGACGTCACTAAAACCGAGCTCTTATTTCCGAGGAGTGGAGATTAACGCCGGGCTCCGGATTTATTATACGAGATGCAAAGATTCATTATCCATTCCAGAGGATTATTCCTAATAAGTGTGTATATAGTAGTAATATAAATATTGCGCGCTTCAGCTTTCGGGAGCTACCTGGCGCTTAACTGTTTTTGTATCTTTTTTATTTGTCTTGACCATCAAAGTCCAAAACACAACCCTTGGAAGCATCAGCAACCAACTTGGAGTATTTGAAAAGAGTACCTCTCTTGTATTTTGGCTCTGGCTTGGTCCATTGAGCCTTTCTAGCAGCCATTTCCTTTTCGTCGACCAACAAGTCGATGATGTTAGATTCTGCATCAATGACAATTTCATCACCATCCTTAACTAAACCAATTGGACCACCTTCCATGGCTTCTGGAACAATGTGGCCAATAAGGAAACCGTGAGAACCACCCGAGAATCTACCATCAGTCAAAAGAGCACAATCTTTACCTAAACCGTAACCCATAAGAGCAGAAGAAGGCTTCAACATTTCAGGCATACCTGGACCACCCTTTGGACCTTGGTATCTAATAACAACAACGGTCTTTTCTCCCTTCTTGATCTCACCCTTTTCTAAGGCACTAATGAAATCAGCTTCTTCATCGTAAACCTTGGCCTTACCCTTGAATGCTAAACCTTCCTTACCGGTAATCTTAGCAACTGACCCGCCTGGGGCAAGAGAACCCTTCAAAATTTGTAAATGACCGGTCTCCTTGATTGGGTTAGACAATGGTCTGAAGATGTCTTGTTCCTCTGGTAAGCCTGGTAATTCATAGAGGTTGTCGGCAAGAGTTTTACCAGTAACGGTCTTAGCTGAACCGTCAAGGATACCTTCATTGAGTAAGAATTTCATCAAAGCTGGAGTACCACCGAATTTGACCAAATCAGCCATCACGTATTTACCAGAAGGTTTGAAATCACCCAACAATGGAGTGTCATCGGACAATCTTTGGAAATCATCAATGGTTAACTTAATGCCAGCAGTGTGAGCAATGGCAATCAAGTGTAAAACGGCATTGGTTGAACCACCAACAGTGATAATATATCTAATGGCGTTTTCAAATGCAGTTCTGGTCATAATATCTCTTGGCTTCAAATCCATTTCAATCAAGTTCTTGATAGCAGAACCTACTGAGGCACATTCATCAGCCTTAGCCTGAGAAACAGCTGGTGATGAAGAAGAGTATGGCAACGTCATACCCATAACTTCGGCAGCAGAAGCCATAGTGTTGGCAGTGTACATACCACCACAAGCACCAGCACCTGGACAAGCATGTTTGATGATATCAGCTCTTTGTTCTTCAGTGATTTCCTTTGCTAAAGATTGACCATAGGATTGGAAAGCAGAAACAACGTCCAATTGCTTTGGAACACCAGAACAAGTACCGGAACCTGGTAAAATGGTACCACCGTAAACCATGATGGATGGTCTATTGTGTCTAGCGAAGGCCATTAAAACACCTGGCATGTTTTTGTCACAACCTGGAATACCAATGTTAGCATCATAATGTTGACCCATAACAATTGTTTCAAAAGAGTCAGCAATGATTTCTCTGGATTGTAAAGAGTATCTCATACCGGAGGTACCCATAGAAATACCATCTGAAATACCAATTGTGTTGAATTGCATAGCTTTCAAGTTAGCATTTTCAACGGATTTTGAACAAGCATTGTTCAAATCCATCAAATGCATGTTACATGGGTTACCCGACCACCAACATGAACCAACACCAACCTGAGGTTTTTGGAAATCTTCGTCCTTGAACCCAGTAGCGTAAAGCATAGCTTGTGATGCACCATTAGACTTTGGTTCGGTGATAACAGCAGAATATTTATTATACTTCTTTGCAACTGAGACGGTAGTAGTAAAAGTTCTCTTATTTCTTAACATTCCACTCATGGTTTGAGAAAGAAGTTACCTTCAGCTTTTTTCTAGTGAGTCAAATCAAATTCCAAGTAATTGTGATGAAATTTTACCGGCCCGCTTAACGGCCCTGTGTGAATTTTTTACTCTATGAAAATCATTTTTGTTAATTTATGGGTTTGTGGATTCCGGTATTTGGTTCAAAATTTGTGAGGTTGTTTATATAGAAAGATTACATCTTGACTACAAAGCACAAACTTTTAGCGCTAAAAACGGAAAAGTTATTGGCAAAAACGTATTAAATAGATAATTATAATTTTCAAAAAAAAGACAAGATAGGTATTTTGTTTGTCCATGAAGAGTTTATCTTGAACTCTAAATTCCTTAAAAAATGTGTATTTTAGAATAAATTGCGTCTACAAATAACACGACGAACAGCTTGGCCAAGTATGAAACAAAAAGGATGGATATTGAGAAAGTTATAAACAATTAAATGTTTGCACAACTAGAACGCTGTCGCAGTCAGTGATGATGTCACCCACCATCGAGACAACATGACACGGGAAATAACTCATCCATCGCAAATCATTTCACAAAATTCAGTGATCAATCAGCCCGTTGCATGCTAGGCAATAACCTAATGTAATTATACTATTAAGTGGTTTATATAAGAAACAAATGAAACGACTGGCTATTGACTGAGCAACAGGAAATCATTCAACTAAAGCACACTAGAAATCTATGCATGCATATAATGCGCGAAGAAATGAACGTGGAGGATCAATGCATGCATATAATGCGCGAAGAAATGAATGTGGAGGATCAATGCATGCATTTGCTAAAAGATTTCATTTAATACTTAATCCATAATCTTAGCAGTCTTCTTTTTGAATAAACTATCTGCATAAAAGACCATTTCTGCAAGGGCACATTCAGCAACCTTTTGAGATCTTGGATTGACTGATTCCTCAGCATCAAAGTCTTCACTCAAAACGTTTTTACCACCCTCATAGACACCCATGATGTAGCCCAGAACATTTTTCAAAAATACTATATTAACCGAATCGGATTGTGTGTCCATGACTAAACCTAAATGATCTTCAAAGCCACCAGCTGTGCGTTGAATTTCCCAGAAAGAAATACCACTGGCATTGATAATTGAAGGAGAATCAACATCACAAATATCAGCAATCTTTAAACCAAAGTCCATTGGAGAAGTGATCAAATCTAACCTGAAAATACCATCTTCTTTAACAAGTAAGGTTAAAGCAGGTCTATTGAATTTATCACCACAATTTGATTTTTTCAAATTTATTCTTTGGAATCCAATCCACATTTGAATTTTCTTAGGGTTTGCTGGAGCCAAAGTTTCAATGACTTCTTTTGGCACAGGATGGAAAGAAGTACCGCCTCTCAAGTAACCAATGGATTGTGTTGAATAAGAAGTGGAATGAATATTATCTTGTAATTTTGAGCAATTACCAGAGTCTAATGAGCATCTGAAAATGACAAGAGGATCACTGGTGTAAACAAAATGGATATTACCACGCGAAGTTTTCGAATCACCGACTCTTATAGTGTCAAAGAATGGAACCCAATTTTTTTCTTCTTTAAGTTGAGTTAATGCTTTATTACCAATGTTTTTGAAGTTCAAAATTTTATGTTCATGATTTTCACCGTATGGTTTGCGGAATGGGAAAACCGAGAACATTTTTCTACTACTTGAAGAAACGGCCATATTGAAGATGATGATTGGTTCACTGAAAAATTCACCATTTTTGTAAATCATACGTGGATTTTCAGGACCAATTGATCTTTTAATATTTTTAGTTTCAATTGGAATGTTCAAAATAGAAGGGAATTTGATTGAAATGGCATCCAACTCATCATCTTTTTTAGATTTGTTGTATTTTTTGAGAGTCTCATGAATATCTTTATCTGATAAATCATGGAATTTAACTCTTCTGTTCTTGACTTCGTTCCAGTTTGAGTCAAATAACTGCAGTCTAATGAAAGAAGCCAGAGGATTGAAAACATCAAATGGAGCATACATGACTGTACTTGAGACAAGATGGAGTCTTTCTTTTGGCAACCAAACTGAAGAACCGGATTTTTTGTACCAGTTCTTGATATCGGAAATGATTGATTCATCTGGTTTTGATTCATCAAGTACAGTGATTAGACGTTGATATTTAGTTGAAAGAAGCATGTCTCTAATTTCAAAGAAATCGTCTTCCAACCTAATTGGTTCAGTGTACTCAATATCAACCTTTGATTTGTATTTGATATCAGAACATGGCAACTCTAGGTAGGATTCTTTCACTTTGGCGATCTTGTTACCGATGTATCCGAACAAGGATTTCATTGGAGAATACTTTGACCCGAGAACAAACTTCGAAAGCAGAGTGGTTCCATCCTCAATGTCTTCGCCGTCCGAATTTTGCAGATTCAATTTATCCATGGCTAGCTTGATTTTTTCTGGGTTGATGACATCTGGAGTGTCTAGATCCGAAGCGTCGGGATCGAAAATCGCCTTCACCGGTCCATCGGTGGCGTAGTAGATTGATTCCTTATCCGAGTCCTTTGGATTCAATATGGCGTCAAGATAATCGTTCTTTCTTTGATCGCTTACCAGACGGTTGGAGAGGGTTTCGATGTGTTCGTTTGGCCAGAAAAAGTACAGAACCAGCACAACCGCCGCCACAACCCCCCAGCGTCTCAGTCTGGCGTGTTTAGAATGTGTTGATGGCATTTGGAACACGTTATTACTGCTCAAAAGTGGTCTCGAAGGAAAAAGTTGTAAAAATAAAAACTGGTGGCTGTTTTGATTTCGTCAATTTGATCCATACCCGAGTCACGTGACTCGGGTCACGTGACGTGTGTGCGAATTGCGCAAAGAGGGCCATTAGGTGTGAGGGAAATGCTGTGTCACTTTGACATGGCCTAAATTGGTGTTTAAATCTTAAAACCGCCACTGTATGAGTGTTGAGGCATGTTTTGAGACTAAACTTCTGTTTTGAAGGCGCATCATACGGAAAAAAGCCCCCTAAAAAGCCCCAATGACCTCCAACAGGTTTCGATGAATTTGAGACACAGTATAACGTGTAATTCTCTCTTGGTTGACCACTTTTAGACTTCTTTTGCCATTCTGTACACTAAAACTGAGATGGTAGAAAAAATGCTCAGCCAGTTTGCCTTCCTTTCTTTGTCTTTAAATGGAATCTCAGCGTGCCATCAGCTCTGCAAAGACGCTGCCAACAGGCTCTTTACGTAAACACCACAAAGAATCTAAATACACCGTTTCTGCACCTCCAATGCGTCCGCAAATCGCGGCGATGAGGCCTGAAGCAAGTCTTAGAGACAAGCTAGGGTCCTGGAGACAGTTTCTTAGAGTTCCACCTAAGCCAGAGTATGCTATGCCTGCGGCCGTGGCACTTGTAGAGTCTGAGCAAAAACAACGTCGCGATCGAGACATTGCAAACGCACTCGCTGTTATTTCACAGTCCATGGAGCCACCGCCGCACTTCATGGACAAGTATCGCGAGAGTCTCGTTGCAAAGCTTGAGAACGTTCAAAACCCAGACGCATGGTACTACCGTGTGTCACGTTTTTTGCTTAACTCTCCATTCTTCAGACTCAGATCTCTCTGGCATTACGTCGTTTTACCGTCTCCGCTGTTCTACAACTTGGGGCTTCTTTTTTCCTTGTACTATCTTACCCCCCCACTCCTGTTCTTTGCAGTGGGTGTAGGCTTATGGTGGGCCAAGATAGTCTACGAGCTTTACAGAGACATAGCACACAGAGACGACATGCTTTACCACTCGAACGTGGCTAAGGAGCTCTCAATGATGGCGGCCACGTCAGCAGGCATTGGCGTTGCAATGAAAATGCGCGCGGATGCAGGGGATTTGGACCTCAAATGGATCAGAGCCTTGTGGTGAATGTGAGGGGTAAAAAAAATCAAAAGGCGAACTTGCTGAGCAAATGGAGTGAGAAAGAAAAAAATCAAATCCATGTTGTTATGTATGTGTAGATGGAAACTTGCTGTTTATAGGATATAGGCTAGATGACAAACAAGAGGCCTCAGATGTCTGCGTTTGCGTCCTTGAGAAAGAGGGCGTTTTTTGAAAGAGAAAGAGAAGACATTGATCCACAAATTGGTGCGATGGAGGACGCGGACGGCAGTCATATAGGGGAAAGCGAAGTTGGCAGCGAGGAAGTGGAGACTGAGAGGGATCAAGAGCAACCAATGGGAGCGGAGAAGTTGGTGGAGCAGCAGGAAAAACAAAATGACGATCAAGAGCACGATGGAGAGGGTGAAGAGGCAGCCGAAGCCAGTGTAGTGACAAATAAACATATCAAAGTTGGATTCAGATCTGCCTCTAGATTGGACCAACTCACGGAATTGCTGAATCCATTGCAGTCGAGTCTTAGCAAGTCAGTGGTGGAGGAACAGAAAGCATCAAACAAAAGACTCAAAAAGGCTGAAACAGTCATCAACACCCTCAAGAACGAGATCGACGGTCTCAAGTTAAAATTGAGAGAACAGAAAAGTACCATTACTGACCTGAAGAACGACCACAAACGCACGGTGTCCAGCTACGAGAACCAACTGGAACGTATGCAATCGATAATCGAAGATGCCAGGCTTGGCGAGGTGGAACAGGCTCCTGTATCCGAAACTGAAGATGCTGAGGACGATTTGAAATTGAAATCAGACTTTGTCACACTGCTTTCAGGGGTATCTTGTTACAGCTGCATTGACCATGAATCCAATACAGAGTTTTGCATCAAACACACCTCCATCGATAGAATATTGTATTACACACTCACCATTGGCAAAACTGACACAAGTATTGGGCAGGCAATCTACAAACCGCTTTGGGATTTTGAGGATATTAAATTCTACGCAGGCACGAAGCAGCAATGGCAAGAAAACGTGGCAGAGGTTCAGGCCATCTTGCCACTGTTTTTGCGCGGACGTTTTGAGTTCGACTCTAAGAATTTACATTCGTTCTATACAAAGGTGAGTAAAAGTTTGAAAAATGAGCTTCAGTGAGAATGGAGAAATAGGCCGAGCACACTCAGCTACGGAGAAATCATATTTGAACTTCAAAGCTGCCATCATCATTGACGCTCAGCTTGAGTGATTTGAGAAATTCCGTCTTGTCTGAAATCTTTTTGTCATTCTTGATGGACTTGAAAATCTTGTACAAAGATTGAGGTTCCTTAGAAACGTATTTCTTCAAGTTGGTCTTGGACTCTGCAGCTTCCTTTTTAGGAACTGGCTCAGGCTTGGATTCCTTTTTTGGAACTGGCTCAGGCTTGGATTCCTTTTTAGGAACTGGCTCAGGCTTAGATTCTTTCTGAGGAGTCTCTTTCTTTGAAGCTTGCTTCTTATTCTGCTGCTGTTGCTTTTTTGGCCCCTTGTACAATGACTTTTCATACTTTTCAGCTTCTGATATACATGAGGTATGGCTTTGATGTTCATTACCATAAAAAGTCTTGGAACAATCAATGCATGTAAAATATGCTCCTCTGCAAGAGCGTTGATGTTGTTGCAGCTTCTTCTTTATAACTGTATCATTACAAACTTCACAACTGAATGAAACCATTTTTCTATCTTGAAGAAACAGAGAAAAGAAAAAAAATATTTGTACAAAGAAACGGTTGAAAAAATCACAGATTGGAATCTGGTCTTTTTAGCTAGCTAAATTATATGGGGTTTTAAACAGCTTAGTAACCCATTTTTCAACACTTGAACATGATTATTATTGTGTCAGCTCTCTAAATTACATCTTAGTTAAAAATCTAAATACCAATCTTTTCTTTTCGTTATCAACTTGTTCGTACTTGCTGATCTGCAATTCGTGAATCATGTTCTATTAATTATATACAGTGTTTTAAAATGGACCAATAGTAGTGTGTTTCAAACAGTGGCTTTAAGTTCACAATATAACGACACATAGGAGGTACCTATGTGGCTCTAATTGTCAGATTGTTTTCCACGACTAATGTCCGATTAAATGTAGGTATTTCTCGGAAATCACCTCCACCATCTGTTCTCGCTTTCACCTTTTAGTCGTTCAACTCTCTTAGGCTCCCAGTCCCTGTTTTCTTCCACTAAACCTTGTAACTTGTAATATTCATCTTTAATGTCAACTTTACGTCTATTTTTGATCATACTCAAAGCTTCTTCTTCATTAACCTCTCTCACCTTTTCATCTCTCATTTCGTATCTCAATGCTGTAAAGTTAGACAACAAAACAGAAGCCAATGCAACTGAAAGCATCATTGGAAGCCCGAAATAAAGAAAAGAATTCTTCTTCACCAGATTTTCATACCGTCCAATAAACGATCTAGACCTTATCTCCTTTTCTCTTTGTGACATGAACGTTTTACCCCCAAAAACCCCCATTTTAAAACCTCTATTTCAATTTAACAAGAAAAAGAACAATGTTAGAAAAATGTCACATCAAACCTGCTCAGTAAAGTTCGTTCTTAAATTTATCAAAAATTTATAAAATTATATACATTATGGCTCAAAAATCCCCCATTGAGAAAGCCCATTAATTTGGCCATTGTCATCCAAATTAGAAAGATCGAGTCTGTCATTATTGACTATGTCAACATTAGTGAAATCAATTTCATAGAGTGAATTGTAAATCGAATTTCTCTTTGAGTTTTGAGCGGTATTATTGTTACCATTGAAACGATTATCGTTCATAAAATTGGCCTGTTGATGGCGGTTGTTGCTTGCGTTTCCATAATTATCAACATTAAATCCACCCAACTCACTTAGGAAATTGTCGTCAAAGAGTTCATTGAATGAGCCAATGTTGGAAACTGGATGATTGCCTGTAGATTGGTTGCTATTTGGATAATCAGGAATAGTGGAGTGACCTGGACTATAGCCTTCATAACCGACGTTATTGATTATGTCATTAGAATCGTTATCATTGAAATTAATCGGTATTTCCTTTGGTGTTTTGACTTGGGTGAAGTCAGTGACGGGTGGTAATTTAGAAGTACCAAATGCAATTGCAAATGCATCCATTGGTTTATCCATCCCATGATGATGACCAATTGGCCCCTGATGGCCATGATTCATATCATCATTAACAATGTCTCCATCATCATCATCATCATCGTCAACTCCATATTCATCAGTAACTCCATTAGGATTATTACCATTGTTTGTCATTTGGTTGAAGTTGATATTGAAAAACTTTTGGGAGTTGGTTAAAATCTTGTAAAATAGTTTGACAAGTTTCTTTAGACCCCAAGCATAGTAGTAACGTTTAGTCAAAGGATCCAATTTGTTGATAAAAGTTTCCAAGTATTTAAACAAACGTCTATTCAACTCTTCTGGATCAATCTTATTCTTAGTCAAAATCTCTAAAATTATTGGGGATTGTTGTTGTAGTCTTAAAATCAATGAAATCAAAAATTCATGTGATCTATGATTCAAAATCAGTAAATATGGTACGATCATCAATTCATAATTCATGTTGTTTGCGAACTTTGGTTTTTTCAAATCATCGTTTAGATTGGTGAAAATCTTGAAGTTGTCCAATGCTAGTAATAATGTGTTTTCAAAAAATGTTTCAATATAGTTTCTTTGACTTTCAATCTTTTCAATATTTTGAATTTGGTGTTCGCTTATCAGTTTATTCAACTTTTGCTCGTGATTCAAAAACACCAAATAATTCAATGCAAATTTCATATTTTTCACAACAAGATGTAACTTGAGTCTGTTGAGTTTGATTTGAGAGCTGTATTTATTAACCCAAACGGAATTTTTAGAGCTGAATGGATTACTAACTTCAGTGTTACTCATGATAGTATCCATGGAAAACCCATATTTAGATTTATCACCAATGAAATCATTCATCTTGTTAATGATTTTTTCAATCTCCTTGGTCATTGGTGCTTCATTCACATTTTCCAATAGTTCAATCCCTTTGTAAATCAACTTGTACATTCCAATAGATTCCTTCATTATTTGAATAACACACAATTCACGTTGTAATGATTTACCGCTGTCATATGATCTTTCTAAGACACCTTGCTCAACACCACCAGGAAGTCTACAGTCCCATGTACGATTGTTTCCTTCATTCAAATTGGGATCTTTATCAAATTCAATTAAAATACCCTTCTTGTAATCACCTAAACTCAAATTCACTTCGGTCATAATAAAGATTAATCCATACCACAATTTTCTCCATAGATGACGTTTGCGGAAAAGCCTTGCATTATTAATTGGGTCATCATTGTTATTGTTAGATGAATGGAAAATTCTGAAATTCAATGGATCTCTATTCAATCCAATATTATAAGCTAATTGAACTAACATTGCATTGAAATTGAATGAATTCATATTGGGTGGTTCATTAGTTAAATCTCCTGATAAATCATTAGATGCTGTTTGAGATGGTGTATGTACTTGATTAGATGTTTGAACATGTGGATTGTTCAGATTATTATTGAGATTATTATTAGTGTAAGAATCATCTAAATCAAATCCATCTTCTGGAGATAATGTATTGTAGATCTTCAAGAATAATGCAACTTGGAAAATAATCAATGATGGTTTGTTCATCAATTTGGCACTGGTAAAGATTTCTTTAACCATATCAACTAATACCAATGTAACAAAATTTTCTGGTTTAAGAAGCAACATCTCCGTTGAGGTGATATCATCTGATGTGTCTTTTTGAGGTAATGAAAGGCAACTAAGTCTGATAATGATCAACATTAGACAAATATTTAAGAATTCTTCACCATATTGGGTCCCAATTGAATTCAAACTAATTCTCTCCGAATCAAAAGACGAGGTATTAATTATTGATGCTAATCTTAATCTAAAACTTTGCTCATCAATGTATGGCATTTGAATGTATAGTTTATCGAAAAATCGATCAACCAATAACCAGACAATCTTTTTATTGGGTAAATGTTGCTCAATAACGTTAATAACTTCTTTAGTGTTGTTATAATTCAAGTTTTTGACAGCACCAGGTGAGATAGTTTTGAATTTCTTATTTGGAAATGGAGATGAGTGAATTGAACGTTTAATACTATTGGATCTTGATTCCATTTTCATTGCAATCGGAACAAATTTATTTAATCTTTCATGGTCCTCGGGCTTTATATCAGTCAGTGGTGTAGTTGGCGTTGTTTGAACAATTGGCGAGTATTTCATAGAAGATGGGACATTGATAGTATCCCTAATAGCACTTGTGTTCATTTTACTTAATTTTTCTTTGAACATGGCCTTGGCATCACCAATCATCAATGGGCAAACTTTATGATCATCCATTTCAACCTTCAACTCAGCAGGTGATGATTCGCTATGATGTGGTGTCATTTGTGGGACCTCACCATTCGACCCAATAGGAATTTCTAAATCATTATTTGTATCTCTATCGATATATGATAGCATTGTGTCATTTGGATGCATAACAGGACATTTTGTGAAAAGCAAATTGGAATTTTTATCAGTTGGTGTCCCAATTTGTTGATTAGATGATGCAGGTTGCGAATTCCCTGTAACCGGACAAGTTAATGGAGATTCAACCATGTTCATATATAAGGGAGAGTGAAATCTTGGTGAATTGTTAGCCGATCTGGGGAAATTGTGTGCAACAGGACAGCCATTTGAGCTATTGGGTCCTGATAGAGGAGAATTCCGATCATTTTGAGTTATTGGTTGAGAGTATGACCTTTGGTTAGATTGTAAAACCGAGCTTATTTGAGATTTCAGTTGATGTGGTCTCGGCATTGGTATTTGAGGGAAGGATTTATTCGTTTGCAAATTCCAATGTGGATCAGGCAACTGCAATGCACCCTCTAAGAAATTCTTCAATTTTGACGTATGCTCATTAGTCTTTTCCTTACTTGTGATAGAAATGTGTTCTTGGCCATGGATTTTGTTAAGCTTGAAATTTTTATAGCTTTTTGAAATCAAATTGGAAGCCATAGTTCTCGGAGAATGGTAGTATTCATAGTGTTGACGCAATTTCAAAATCTTCATCCACAAATCATCCAAGTAGATGTCATTTTTCACAATGAACATCCAAGAGAAGGTTGAAATTTGGTAAGTGATGGTAAAGTTGTATGATCGGCCCTTCTTAGCAGTGAATAATATATTTGAGTTGAAAATGCAATCCATCAAATCCCCGGTATTTGTGAATTTGGCATTTTTCACGCCTGAGTTGTGGTGAGTACTTACGGCCGAGCTGATAGGTTGTGATTTCTTCAAAGACTTATTTTCTGATTCCAACACCTTAAGCTTCTCCTTCAAAGCCACCAGCTCTCTCTTCAAAGACTCGTCCATCTGACTTGACGGCTGCTTCACTGTAAGCTCGCTTTCTTCTGGCTCCTTAGCCCAGGACGGTTCGATGTAATGGCACTTGTCTTCAACTCCATTCTTTATACAATTTTGACACCGTGGCTTCCCCTTGTCACATTTCACCTTACGCCGTCTGCAGATGATACACGATATTGGTACTCTGTTTCTCTTACGAGTCTTTTCTGCCATTATGTTGTCTCAGTGGTACAGTAATGAAAGGGAGTCGAATATGACGTTATTCAACGGTTATCCCACAAAATTTTTCACAGAAGAAAGCCTTGGCTTATTTGATTCTGAAACTGGAAAAAAGTGCAACAAAGAGCCTGCCAGAAAAGGGGGACCCCAAATTCCGCTGATATCGGTCTTGATGAACCGGGGCAAGTTATTTTTTTTTATTGGCGTAATCTCATCTGTAGGATTACGTAATATTACAAATATGCTCAGCACGTACAAATACAGCATCTAAACTTTGAAACGTTTCTGCATCTTGTTCCATTTGTAGCGACACTGGATTCTCGAGCGACGACCATGCATCTGTTCGCTGACATAATTCCAGTTCACTTTGCCTGTGATGGTTTGCATGATGTAGTCCAAGTCCGCCTCCTCTTCGGTGGTCCACGCATTGACATTACGCTCCTTACCACATTTGATGTAATTTCTCCATCTGTCCCGACAATCTTCAGGCATCCGGTTCATCGCATTACCGATTTCCTTCCATTTCCCCTCAAACTTCTCTTGGAGTTCACGCAGTTTAGCGTCCTCCTCCTCTGTCCACACACCTCTTTTTGAAAACACATGGTATGTCCGTCGCACAGTTTTGTAAACAGAAGCACGCGGGCGATGGGGTAGCACCTTATGGATATGATTCCAAAACTTGTCCTTTTTCCTTTCGTTGTTCCATATTTTAGCTAGGAATGCTTCTTTAGTAAGCTCATGGATCTCTTGGTAGAGAGTAACAAATGTGTCAATGGCCGTCTTTTCCTCCTTCGTGAAAGATCTCTTGGGAGACTGTATCTGTTCCGCTGGTATGTGCTTCCTTGAAATTTCAATCGCCTCGTTGATCTTTGTTTGTCTCGAATCAACCACAATCTCTTCTTCCGTGTCTTCGCCCTCATGGTCAACCTTTGTTTTTATAATAGTGTCAGTTTCCGCTGTTGACTCAGAAGACGTTACAGTAAATCCAGAATTGGGATCAATATCATTACAGGTACCGCGCTCTTCATCGCCTGTCTTTTTATGGCACGCCACAACTGGCTGATCAACCTTATCACACTCTTTAAGCTCATTATCAATATCTTCATCATTGATTGGATCCACCTTTTGTTTGCTCTTGATAACTTTTCTCTTCTTTCTAGAGTTCTTAAATTTGGACTTCGAATCTAGCGATACTTGGCTGATGAGTTTGTCATTATTTATGGCATTTTGAATTAACTCCAGCAAGTGTCGATCACTTTTCTTAATAGAATTGTCTTTATCTTTCAACTCATTGAAAACTGCATCTTCAACAGAAGATATGATGGCATTATTGTTTTCATCGCGATGAAGGTTGTGGTCAACTTCGTCCTGAAAAGCCTGAACCGCTTGATTCACTGCCTGGTTAACTGCTTGGACAGCTAAATCTTCAGCATTTCCTTGGGTATTTGTATGGGTATTGGTAGCAGAAGAGTTGGGGACAGCATTCGCATGATTGTTTGAGTTTGAGTTTGAGTTCGATTTAGCTTCACCATGCGCATCGGTATGATCACTCGATATTTGATCACCACCTTCTTGATTTGATGATTTCTGAACATTAGCTTTACCATTTGAAAGTCTGGAAGAGCCATCATTTTCATAATAATCAACTTCAATGTCATCACCGTTTGAGGCAGTGATGGCATCGTTTAGAAAACCGTTGGTCCAAGTCTCAAAAACCATTTGTTCGTCTTCTTCAATTCTTTTGTCACGATGATCAACTTCCACTTCAACAACTCCATCAACTACTACTTTATTAACTGTGTTTTTAACCAAATCATTCAATCCGTCTAGATTCACAACATCCGACACATCAATCTGATCCTCGTTGAATCCATTTGGAGAACTGGACCCTCTATTTGATACCATTTTTGTTTACAAAAATACGTTGAGGCCGGGTAACAAATTTTTCAGTCAAGTAAAATTTCAAAGTAGAAAGTCCAATGTTGTTGGCATCAGATTGATATGTATGTTTTAAATTTACAAATAGATTGTATTAAAGTAAGTTATAAGTATTTATTTATTTATATTTAGAACTTGGAGAAAGCCTTGGTCTTACCTTGAGCTGGGGTGACCTTCAAAACGTTGAATCTAACGGTCTTTGAAAGTGGTCTACATTGACCAATGACAACTTGATCACCTTCAGCAACTCTGAAAGCTGGGGAAACGTGAGCAGCAACATTCTTGTGTCTCTTTTCGTATCTGTTGTACTTAGCAATGTAGTGCAAGTATTCTCTTCTGATAATGATGGTTCTGTGCATCTTGGTAGAGACGACAACACCGGACAAAATCTTACCTCTGATAGAAACATCACCGACAAATGGACACTTCTTGTCAATGTAGGTACCTTCAATGGCGGTCTTTGGGGTCTTGAAACCTAAGCCAACTTCCTTGTACCATCTCTTGGTTCTTCTGGTAGCCTTAGCCTTTGGGTTGGTGAAGATGTGTGGTTGCTAAATAATGATGTTAGTACTTGGTTCATACGTAAAAAAATGAGTTTGCTAGTTTGTCAGTGCCTGCTGTGTTTAAATTCCAACTGAAAAATCTTTTCATTTGAACACTCCATGCCAATAAGGTTAAAATAACGAGACTTTACGTTCAATGATCAATAAACAGTTAATGGATCATCAAATGCATCATCTTCACCATCTTTAAACCTTGTTAGCTTGATCATTTTTCACAATGTAAATATTTTTTGATTTCAACATTTGGAATAATTGATACTGATGAGAGGGTAAAACACTAAACAACATTCAGGACACTACTAGCCTATCCTTTGGCGCTATAACATACCTTTTGGAAAGCCTTTTCAGATTGAACGGTTAATTCAGTAGCCATTTTGTCTGTCTTTGAAAATCTTAAATAATACCTCTGAAGTTGAAGGTTTGAAAAATTTTGTGTATGAACAATTTCCCTCTGTGCGGGGCCTGCAAAAAATGTGACTGCTTTTTTTTTATTGTAATTGAAAAAATAAAATTTGAAGGAAGCAGCAGTGCGGTTTTAGGGTGGATAATTGAGGGCTAAAATTTTAACATTGTCACGTGCAACTCACGTGATACCGTTACATTACATTGTGTATACATAAATTATAACATAAACAGGAAGTGGGAAGCCTTTTCTTTACCCACCAACGCTTCTAGAGTTTCTAAAGTCATGAAATCAACATCCGAGAAATCAAACCCGGGAACAACAACTTCACTGGCAAATATTAAATCATCATTAGATTCGTCTTCATTTTGCTTTGGTGCGACATAGCAACCTTTCCATACATTAGCTGGGACCACGAACTGGGAAATTTCACCCTTTGAATGGTCTAAGCCAACTATGAAGGCGTCAACTTTCCCATCGGGATAAACTAATACATAAACACCTCTACCCCTTTGAACAATATGAATTGATCTGCCAATTGTGTTACGATGCATTTTACCGATTGGATTCTTATTGGACATCAAGTAATAAATAGTAGTAGAAATAGCCTTTTCACCTGCCGCAGCGCTTGGTCGATCTGTCTCCTTGATATAATAATCTGTTGGAATGTTCAAAGTTTCAACCAATTCTCTAACGATAGGACCCTGTTCAGCGTCGCGATTGTAGTTTGGGCATTTGATAACCGGTTTGTTAGACTCGGGAATAGTATTATGTGTGAAATGGGACATTCTTAGTAGTCTTTACAGGTGGTTAGTTTCAAAGAACCATCAAGTATAAAAAATAGGTACAGAAGCAAGTATATATTCAAGGTTGGTGACTTTTTCTATAATAAGCCGGTACCAATTTGCTTAACCTTACCCTTTGCGCCTAACCATTCTTTAAGGTTGGATAATAACATACCTTCGTCGTCTAAGGCAACAATATCATCGCAACCACCGTGACTTATGCCATTGACGATCAAATTAGGAACAGTTTTTCTGTGTGTCACTTTACCAATGTAATCTTGCAACTCTTTACCATGCTCGTATATGTCTAGTTCAACGATTGAAGGCTCAGGGTCAAACTGGTACTTGGTTTTCAGTAATTCCTTCAGTTTCTTTGAAAATGGACAATAAGATTTGGAAAAGATAACAACCGGTGACTCTGAAATCAAAGCGTGGAAATCGGCCTTGGGACTATAAGACGTTAAGGAATCAACCACTTCAGCGTTTTTCAATTTCACTGCCTTGTTTTTGTCTTTATCGGCCTCGATGGCATGTTTAGTAGCCTTGTCAATAGCCTGTTTTTTAGCTGCTTCCTTAGTGAAATCAACTATATTCGGAACCTTTTCAGCACCATCTTTATTGTGTTTTGGTTCTGCTTTTCGACCTGGAATATGACCGCCCCCAGATAGTAACGGCGTGTCAGATAAATCTGTTCTATCTTTAAAATCGGATATAGACTCTTCACTATTGAAAGTCGGAAGTTTATAAATACAAAGCACAACAAATAACCCCATGATGACTACATAGAGCAGTCTCTTTTGCTTCTTCAGCATGAACGTCGTCTTTGGATGCATTTTGCAGCTTTAAGCCAAAGAAAAAAGCACGGTCTAGAATGTACACAAAACACGGTGCAAAATAGCTCATGAAAGCTCAGTATAAAACAAAGTAGTTTAGTTGATTTAATGAAATTACAAAATATAAAAAAAGGCGGAGAATGACTCAGCCGGTGATAATTTCAGCATAAAGCATTCTTTTCAAATCCACCATCTCTAACTGTTCTTTGTATTCGTCGAAAAAGAAAAAGTCTTGTGGAATGTGCTGAGCGGTTATTTCACTGTTAGGATCTCGAAACTCAAAAACGTATGGGTGATCAAGACAATCATCGATAGTCATTCTTTTGTCTGGATTAAACGTGAGAGTTTTTTCAATAAAATCTATCGCCTGTGGATTGGCATTGCGGAAGATCTTTCTCATTGGAATCTTTCTTTGTTTTTGGGTTTTCGTCTCAATGTATTCTCTTGCTCTCTGGAGTTTGATACAGTCCAGGTCTTGTGCAGATGGAGTGCCCAAGACTTCAAAAATCAATAGCAATTGGTGCCTATAGTCTTTCCCTGGAAAGAATGGTTCTCTGAGAATCATTTCAGCAAGAATGCATCCAATGGACCAAATGTCAATGGCCTTAGTGTATTGGGATAAAGAAAGCATAATTTCAGGAGCTCTGTACCAACGCGTAGCAACATACTCAGTCAGAAACAATGGGTTTTCTTTGCGTGTGTCGTTTTCCAACCTGGCCAACCCAAAGTCGCAGATCTTCAAATCACACTTTTCATTAACTAGCAAGTTTGCAGGTTTCAAGTCTCTATGGATGATTCCACATGAATGCAGATATTTGACACCTTTGAGAAGCTGGTAAAGCATGTACATCATGTGTTTGTCACTCAATTCATGAGTTCTAATGACTGTGTGCATGTCCGCATCCATGTATTCCTGAATAAGATACACCTCGTTGAAACTTTCAAACGATAACGGTTTTTGAATATCAAGAATTTTGATAATGTTGGGATGATTGAAATGTTTGAGAAACTTCACTTCTCTGAGGGTACGCAAACAGAACAATTCTCGTTCAAATGGTTCAATTTTCTTAATCGCAACAACTTGATCAGTCCCATTTCTTCTACCAACTGCTACAACACCATAAGCACCTTGTCCAATAACAGAATGGACCTTGTAATCTCTGATGTTGAACACAAAATTTTCCTTAGACATTCTCTTTCTTCAGCAAGTAATTCAAAAGATGCATGAACGTGCTAAACTGGCTCCTTTTATCGTTTTGAGTCAAGTTTCACATTATCCAAGTCTGAAACAAGGCGGTGCAAAAAATATTCAATGAATTTCATCATGAGCAATTCTTACGTAAGTCTCTCGTTTCGATCGTCGTTTAACTTCTACAACATCAAATAGAAATGTCAACTTTGGCTTCGGAAGACCACAAAGTTGCACTTATCACTGGTACATCCGGTAATTTGGGCACAAACATTGCTAAAAGACTTATCAAGGAACTTCCAGCCGCTACTAGATTGACGATCATTGTCACTTCTCGTAATTTAGCTAATGCTAATTCATGTATCAAGGATTTGGAAGAATACGCTCATAAAGAAGCTCCAAGGGAAGGTATCGTGGACTTCGATTACTTGTTAATTGATTTCACAAATATGGTGTCCATTTTAAACTCAATCTACGAAGTTAAGAAAAACCATGAGAAACTAGACTACATTTTCTTGAATGCTGCTCAAGGAACCTATGGCGGTATTGATTGGTTAGGTGCTGTTTGGGAATGTTGCACCAATCCTATCAAGGGTGTTACTTATCCTACTTACAAGATCCAAAAGGTTGGTGTGAAATCAAAGGATGATTTAGGTTTAGTCTTCCAAGTTAACGTGTTTGGACCATATTACTTGCTTCAAAAGCTAGTTGAGGATAAGATGTTAACTAAAGGTTCTAAAGTCATTTGGATTTCTTCTGTCATGTCCAAACCGGAATATTTGGACTTATCAGATTTACAACTGATAGAATCTAAAGAATCTTATGAAGGGTCAAAGCGTTTGATTGATCTGATTCATCTACAAACTTATAAATCATTATTGGAAAATTACGGAGTCATCCAGTATCTTGTTCAACCTGGGATTTTTTCCTCCTTCTCTTTCTTCCAATACTTGAACCCTTTCACTTACTACGGTATGCTGTTCTTATTTTACATTGCCAGATTTATGGGTTCCCCATGGCATAACATTGAAGGTTGGAAGGCCGCCAATTCTTGTATCACTGTTGCATTGGAAACAGAGCCTTCTTTGGATTCTCTTAACGTTAAATACGGATCAGCCACCAAATGGAATGGTGAAGAGTACATAAAAATAAACAAGGTTGATCCAACAGGGTCTAAGCAGGTTTTAGAATATTTCGAACAACTCAAACTTGAATGGGATGAAAAGTTAAAAGATCAAATAATTAACACTAGACAATGAGGCCTATATTTATACATATAATAGTAATGTTTCATCACTTTTGTAATGACATTAAAGATCCGAGGAAAGTTAAAATCAACCTTGATCTAACTTCATTAATATCTTCAGGAACAAGCCAAATGAGAGCACCCAATTTTCTGGCAATAGAAATAGCCAATCTTGCATTAGCATATCTATCATCTTCGGTGTTACCTGGAGAAACTAAATCGTAATCGACATAACCTGGTTTGATACCATTGAGAACATCCAAGAAGAAATGCCCATTGGATAAAGATGGATCACTGAATGATCTAACTTGTGATGATCTGCCACCCTTGGCAACCATTGAGTTAGCCCATTTAAGAATATCTTGATCCGAAACTTCGCGTCCATTAACACTCAATTGAGAGAGTGTATTATTAATATTTCTTCTCATCAATTGCCAAACCAAACCTAAGGTTAATAACTTATTACCATCGGTGATATCAGCACCTTCGATACCGACCAATGAAAATTTGTTAGCCTTACCAATTGAAACACAATAGTTGGTGTTTTCAAGGGCCTTGAATCTGGACATTTCAGAACCATTGGCTGGTTTCTTGTTAATGTGTCTCTTATCAACGGATCCAGGCATGACCTTTTCGTAAGCTTCTAAAAGAACATTACCGTCCTTCAAATCTTCAAACAATGAAACAACAGGTGGATCAACATCCAAAGAGTTCAACCAGAGGGTGAAAACTCTAGCTTCCCTTTCGCCTTCAGCATCGAATTCTTCAATCTCTGGCTTTTCATTTTCTTCAATTGGATCTAAACCAGGGATAGTGTTGAACAAGTGAGCAACAAAGGCCAGATTTAACTTAGGATTACCGTTGACCAAAGCCTTTGGAGTAAGATACTTTCTACATCCTAACTTATCGGCATTCTTTAAAATTTCTTCAGCTCTAGTGAGCATATCAGCAATTTGTAATGGCGCCTTGGAACATTCTTGCGGAGCCAATTGGTTCAATAAGATGGTATAGTTTTCACCGTCTTGCACATCGGTACTGAAGTTTGAAACTCTTCTGTGCCAACCGGCAGCCTTTAAATGGTAATTGAACCATCTCAGCAAGATTTTTTCTGGTGCCAAGCTTAAGAATTGTTCCAACGTTTCATCGTCCTCTAACAATCTGTACAATTCAGGGTGTAATTTGATATCAATTTTAGCCAAAAGACCTCTTCTGATAATTTGCCAAATCAAACCAAGAATCAAATGTTCCTTACCATCGATGATATCTTCAGAATGGACATTGACAACAACACAACCAATAGCCTTGGCAGAATTAAGAACAATATTGGCATTTTCTAGCAACTTGAAATTGTTCAATGGTTTACCACCTTTTGGTAGATTCAAAACTCTGGTATCAATAGTGTCCGGAACAGAATCGTTAATCAAGGATGATAAAACAAGACCATCGTTACATTCATCAAACAATTCAAAATTGTCTAAAGCAAATGGTAATTTCCCAGAGACTAATGGTTCATCAGCAAGAACAGAGTTGATATGTCTAGTGAATTCCACTCTTTCTTCATCATCAATGGTGTGAATCCCACGCCCGCCCTGGCCACCAATGACAACCTTAGCCTTGTTTCTGGTGAATGTCTCAACATTGGCTCCGTGACCTGCAATTGGTGCAGCAGCCGGGGTAGGCTTAGCAGCAGGAGCAGACTTCATTTCCTTAACTTTAGCGTTCAATTCAACAAAATCATCTAATTCAACATGACCAGATGCATCAACAGAAACAGCCTTGAGGGCTTCTCTAACTTCGTCATAGGACGCAACGCCGGATTTCGAAACATTATCAATAGCGTCTTTCTTATCGATCCAACCGGCTTCGTTGATATCAATGTTTCTGAATTGATCGATCAAATCAAACAATTCACCTTGGTCTAAAATTGGGAACTTCTTCTGTAACTTTAAAACATTCATGGCTGTTTTTAAAGATAAAACTAAGTTTGCCTCTCGGTTTATTAATTTACATTTTGCTATAAAAAATTCCATACTTCGATTTACAGATATATTACATAAGCATGCTTACGTCAGCGTCTTTTTGCTCAGCATGGCCGGCCATTAGCATTTCCTCGTTCAAAACATCCTTGACTTTCTTGCGGATGTCGTGGGAAATCATTTGGCCCAGAGTCTCATGCCAAGCACCTCTGGTTTCATATAGTTGGTCAAATGGGGCGTCGATTAGCGTTTTAGGGCCTCCAGTGAATGACAAACAATGTTCTCTTTTGGATTCATTGACAAGATCCAGATGAAGTTGCTGCATTTCGCTTTCAAACTCATCGTTTAGGATTTGCACAAACTCTAGCTCGTCCAATGGTAGCTTTTTGAGGAAATCGTTGCTGTTTTGGAAAACATGGGGTAGCTTGGACGTGGCAAGTTTGTTCATGGCGATTTCAGATTTAGACATTGGTTTCATGCCACTCTTTCTACCAAATCGCCTGTCAAGCGCTGCAAATTTGTTATTTCGGTTACTTGGTCTCAGCGGCGTGTTAGCGGCGCTATTATCTGGGCCTCTGACCAATTGTCGTGTTTGTTCGATGGATAAATCGGGTATTTGAATGATAATCTCATCTTCGTCAACTCTGACATCGTCATAGTCATCTTCAAGATCAAACTTTTGGAAAAAGTTCCTGTATGTCATTTCGCTTTGTTCCAACGCTCGGATCTTACTCAATCTGAGTGGATGGCCCGTGCTGAAAGTTTTGTAGTCGTAGGAATTGATGCCTGCAGACCCTAGATTGTCGCGGATGATCACTTCTTCAGTCGTGCTGTTGGTAGTGTTCATGAGATTCGAGTTGGAGTGGTTGGCCGACCATATTTGCTGGTGATGGGTTTGAGGGGCGGTGGGACTGTTTTTGGGTATATTGTTGGAGCTTTGAGATGGTATAATGGTTGAGTTCGATAGTATGTTTCTCTTGATATTGGTGCTAGGCGTTGAGTCTGTATTTCTCCGAAGAAAGGACCGCTTTTTGCCATGGGGAGCAGTGGGAGCACTTGGTGACTGATGTGGATCGATATGAGGGGTTTGAGGCTCTTCAACGTCCATAACCTGTTCTTTGTGTCGCGTCATCGCTCGAAAAATGTGTTTCGAGCGTCTCTCTTGCTTCATACCCTCTCCAATTTTGTGATATATCAGATTTATCAGAGAAAGTACTGGAGGCAAAAAAGACACGGGAGAGAAATGTGAAAGTAGATATCCAATAGGTCACGTGACTTGAACTTGATTGTGGGATAATTGTGCAATTACTGGATTTTTCACATTGCTGATGTGCTGCTGTGTCAAAAACAGTAATCTGACTTAGCTGAGGCACCATCGCCACCTCAGACTTCAGTGTGTCTATTTCGAAGTGTAATATATTTTTGCTCATGAGAAAAACTGAAAAATATAAATCATCATCGCTCTAGACACAGTTGAAAACCTGTGTTTAATGAATCCCGCCTTTGTAACCGCGATGCAGACAATTGTTTTTTTGCTCGCTACTCTGCCCGCATTTCCTAAATTGACATAACATGTGGCAAACAGACCTACTACCCAAAAGGGAAACATTTTCCTATAATCAGTAAATGATGTAGAATGCACACGTGCGGGTAAGCTAATCGTGATTTGAGATAATCAATGGCATTGGAGATCAGCAAATATGGATGCTGCTAAACAAGATGCGTTGTTTAGAGAATCTAGGAAATTAAACTATTATAAAAGAATCGGTATGTGCATATAAAAAATAAAAAAAAGTACAGATCAACTGTAACGGAGGTGTATTAACAAGACATTGGGTTTAAGCCCTCTTCTCCTCGGTGTTGACAATTTCTTCATCAACTGAATTATCAGAGTGGGAGGTGTTCATGTCTTCCAAGAATCTACCTTCACCTAATTGAGTGATATCGAAACCGTTTTCAGAAAGATAGTTCAAGAATCTGAAATCTTCTCTTTGCATAGCTTCTTGGTCAACAGGTGGCAAGAAGAAGAAACCAAGGAATGCAGCAAAAATGGCCAAGGATGAAGCTAAGTAGAATGGAACTTGGTAACCCATGTCACCCTTGTAGTGCTTTTGGAAGGATGGGAAAGCGTAAGTACCACAGAAAGCACCAATCTTACCAATCGCAGCAGCAATACCATAGTAAACACCTCTGACTGGGGTGGCAGAAGTCTTTGCAGCTAATAAACCAATGTTGTTACCTGGACCAAATTCACCAAGAGTCATGAAAATACCGTAAACAACAACGAAACCACCAATGTGCTTAATCAAGTGTGGGTAAATACCAGCCATCAAATAACCAATTGCAGATTGCAAAACTAAACCAACGGTCAAAGTGATTCTTGGACCGAGGTAATCAGAAGCAAAAGCACCGATGAAAGAACCTGGTAAATAGAACAAATTGAAGACAACGTTCCAACCGAAAGTCTTGTAAAGATCGTTATCCTTAATGATATGGTTCAAAATTGGAGAAGAGTAGATACCGAAAGCGTAAGCGGAGAAATCGTAAATCCACCAAATGATGGAAACAACTAACAATCTTGGCCAGTAAAACTTCAGAATAAGTAACCATGGAGGAGTGACTGCCTTGAAGTTCATCTTTTTGAACTGTTGGCCTTCTTGGAAAAACAATCTAAGAATGAAAAGAGAAATTGGTGGAATAGCACCAATTCCTAAAGTAATTCTCCAAACTGGTTGCAAGTGGTCCTTACCACAAATCCATAAAAGAACCATAGGAACAAAAGCTGAAACGACAAACCCAAAATCAATCATGAAGTTGGTGAAAAGTGCAAACCATCTGTTTCTGTTACCGGCTGGGAGTAAAGCAGAAGCTTCAGCACAAGCTGCAGAACCAGTGGGGTATTCAGCACCAATGAAGTAACCAAGGAAAAATCTGTAAGCAGTTAAAGCAGCAAAAAGACCACCGGCGTGGCCACCAACATGAGCTTGAGTGCCAACACCCCAACAACCAGCGGCTAAAATAGAGAATAAAATCAAACCACCAGATGAGATGAGCATACCCTGCTTTCTAGAGACGTAATCGGAAATAAAACCAAAGGACAACTGACCGATAACTGTACCGACGAATGCAATGGCAGAAACATTTTGTAAAGCACGAGAATCTGTATATTGCTTACCGTAGATAATAGATAAACAAGTGGAGGCAGTACCGATAGAATTGTTGACGTAACCATCGGAGAAAAGACCAGCACCAGCAGTGAAAATAGGCCAGTAGGACTTCTTACCACTTGGCGCAATATCCTCCTCGTCAACATTCACCATGTTACCTTGAGCATCGGTGAATTGGATATGTTGCATTTCATCTTGGGAAACAGTGTTCTTACCCCAGGTAACCTCCTTTCTAATAATAGCTGGTAACTCTTTCAAAGATGGCATTTTGTTACTGTGTAGTTCAAGGAGAGATAAGCTAGGCCCCGAGTGGAAAAATCCCCAGTATTTATATCAATTTTCCGCCGTAAATTAGGTGTGCACATGTGAAATCTATTTTCCCAAAAAAGGTAACTGCTCCAGACGCGGCTGAAGTTTTAAAGGCCCACGTGAGTGAGTGTAGAAACATTTCCGCCTGGTGGGATACAAAGAGTTGTGGGGAAAATCAGAGAGGAGCCTTTTCTGAACATCGAAGTACGACTCGCAGAAGGGTTATTCCGATGCCAACCATTAACGGTTTTCTAGAAACTTAAGATTTTCAAGAATTTCTTGGCGAATATGTAAGACGGAGTTCGTTAATTTGGGCTCGTGCCTCGTCCACGTTTTGAAAAATAAAATACTTCTTTTGGTGCTGATCTCCGTTGAAAGGTGGGATTGGTCACACGATGACGCGGTCAAAAACTGACGTTGTTTCTTCAAATGTTCATGTGCTTTATGATCTGAGCTAGGCCACAATACATGTACATATGAGGAAATAACATGTAAATTGTGTTAGCCGCTTGTGTCTCGTGTAAATTGAAGCTTCTTCTTGATCTACAGTCATTTACAAGAGATCATTTGGTTTTAAACAACTATGACGTGCTGTGTTTTTAAGAAATTGATTTTTTTCATAAAAACTGGGTTCAGGAGGTTCCTGTAATAGATCTTGCAATGCAGATTGGAGACACTTGCACAAGTCCAAAAGGAAATTAAAAGAGAACAAGTCTAAAAACCGAAAATTAAATCTTATAAAGCAGTAACGTTGGAGCTCATTTGCAACTTAGAAAATAAACTAAACTAGACTCTCTTTTCTTCTTCAATGTTGACAATTTCTTGATCAACAACAGAGTCATCAGAGGTGTTGAGATCATCCAAAAACTTACCTTCACCTAATTGAGAGATATCGAAACCGTTGGCAGTAAGGTATTCCAAAAACTTGAAGTCTTCTCTTTGCATAGCTTCTTGATCAACAGGTGGTAAGAAGAAGAAACCAAGGAAGGCAGCAAGAAGAGCCATCGAAGAAGCCAAATAGAATGGAACTTGGTATCCCATATCACCAGAAAAGTGCTTTTGGAAAGCTGGGAAAGCGTAAGTACCACAGAAAGCACCAATCTTACCAAAAGCAGCAGCAATAGAGTAATACACACCTCTGACTGGAGTAGCAGAAGTCTTTGCAGCTAAGATACCAATGTTGTTACCTGGACCGAATTCACCAAGAGTCATGAAAATACCGTATACAACAACGAAACCACCAATGTGCTTAATTAAAGTTGGGTAAGAGGCGGCCATACCATAACCAATGGCAGCTTGTAAAACTAAACCAACGGTCAAAGTGATTCTTGGACCGAAGTAATCAGAAGCAAAAGCACCGATGAAAGAACCTGGTAAATAGAACAAATTGAAGACAACGTTCCAACCGAAAGTCTTGTAAAGATCATGGTCCTTGATAATGTGGTTCAAAATTGGAGAAGAGAAGATACCAAAAGCATAAGCGGAGAAATCGTAAATCCACCAGATAAGAGCCACGACAATTAATCTTGGCCAGTAGTATTTTAGGACAAGTAACCATGGAACAGAAACAGTCTTGAAGTTCATCTTTTGGAATTGCTTACCTTCTTGGAAGAACAATCTTAAAACAAACAAAGAAAGAGGTGGAATAGCACCAAGACCCAAAGTCAATCTCCAGACTGGCTGCAAGTTGTTTTTACCGAAGATCCAAAGAAGAACCATTGGGACGAAGGAAGAAATGACAAAACCGAAATCAATCATGAAGTTGGTGAAAAGTGCAAACCATCTGTTTCTGTGACCGGCTGGGAGTAGAGAAGCAGCTTCAGCACAAGCGGCAGAACCAGTTGGGTATTCAGCACCAATGAAAATACCAAGGAAAAATCTGTAGGCAGTTAAAGCAGCAAAAAGACCACCGGCGTGGCCACCAACATGAGCTTGAGTGCCAACACCCCAACAACCAGCGGCTAAAATAGAGAATAAAATCAAACCACCAGATGAGATGAGCATACCCTGCTTTCTAGAAATGTAGTCGGAGATGTAACCGAAAGACAATTGACCAACCACAATACCAACGAATGCAATGGCAGAAACATTTTGTAAAGCAGATGATTCTGTGTATTGCGTACCGTAGATCATGGATAAACAAGTGGAGGCAGTACCGATAGAATTGTTGACGTAACCATCGGAGAAAAGACCAGCACCAGCAGTGAAAATTGGCCAGTAGGACTTCTTACCACTTGGCGCAATGTCGTTTTCGTTAATGGTAATACTGTTACCATCGGTATCAGTAATTTTCAGTTGCTGAAGCTCAGCTTCCGCTTCGTTGTTCTTACCCCAAGTAATTTCCTTTTTGATAATAGCTGGTAGCTCTTTAAGAGAAGGCATTATAATTTGCTACTTGAAGATAGTGATAAGATCCAACCTTTGAACTAAACCTATGCCATTTTACCTTGTATTTATAGCAGCGCTTGCTCAATTTGCTTGTTTAATTGAATAGCTTAACCACATGTGATGAAAAATATACCCCAAAATGTACATAAAAATGCTTAGCACGTTGGGCCCCACGTGAACGGCGGTTTTTTCTTGGCAACGGTTCCCGCCGCCCTTGCATATGCCAAGCTTTTTAATGCAGCATGGCTTTAGAGTTTAATCGGATTAAATAAAATGTGTTGCGAGATATATTTGGCTCAGTACACTCCGTTGCTTTGTGCACTGTATAATTCATAGGTTCACTGATATGAGATTATAGAAAATCAATATTGCATCAGGAGCGGCAAATATATGAATTGCCGATTGAAAATGCACACCCGCATGTTTCGATACAGCAAAGGCGGATTCTCTATAGTCAAGTCAATTTTCAAACTTGTGGGAGCCGGAAATTTATGACCGCAACAAGACAGACGGTTCCATTGTTGAATTATGTCGGAAAATGTTACAAATTATCCATTGTTTTGGAATCAAGTGTTTCAGGTAAAATAAGTAGGACGAATGCTGCAAAGCTATTTGTTGATCGATGCAATGAACCTATGAGTATAAAAGAGTTAAAATGTCAGCTGCGATAATTGTTGGAATTGTTGATTGCTTATAAGCCTATAAGACAAGATGCATACTAAGAAGTTTTTCACCATGGGGTACCACACGACATGAGCATTTCAAGCAACGTGGGCCTCAAACTATTGTGCACCAATATATGTACTCATTCGCAGACATATTGTTTGCAATCAGTACAATGTAATATTGGTTAGCTTTTCAGGGCGCTAAAATGCCGGTGCCATAGTCAAGTTAACAAGTAGAACAAGTGAGAGGAGTAGTAATCTGTAGTTTTGTAGAATAACAAGTATAAAATTTAAATTTAAATATATATGATTCAAGTGTGCATGGTATTCCTAGAGTTGTGATTTATGTAGACATGGGAATTCCTAGACTTGTATTTAAGTAATTCTAAGAATTGGGTTTAAGTAGACATGGAAATTTCTAGAGTTGTATACATAGAAATCTTACTTGGCTTATACGAAAGCATCTTCAACCCAGTATTAAACATTCACGGCGCGAAGGTTTAACATTTGCACGTGTACGTAGCTGTAAAATGCTATAATCTATTGTCCAAGTCATATTGATTTCTGAAACATTGCGTTCTCGATCCCGTCATTGATAACGGCCTTAAGGTCTCACGTTTTCATCACCACTACCCGTTTTTCTTCATATCGTCATTTTGAATACACATATAAGTTCTACATCTACAAGGTAAATAATATGACCAGCCATTGGGACTTAGTCTTTTTTCTTATCGGAGGATCCAGTTGCTAACCGCTTAGCCATTTTGACCATTTTACCAAACCAGGTAAAGTTCAAAAATTGGAAACCGATGTTCAACGTATAAACGGAAACAAGCAGGGACCAGTGGTATTGATCCCTTAGCGGGTAAACCTTATAGATTGAATAGAAAGTGGCAAAGACCCCCCAAATGATTCTCACAACAAAAAATGTGAAGATCAGACAAACACCATTGAGTGTTATCAGCCAGGAAGGCCAGGTTTTGGATCTGGTCATCATAAAATGGAACTGGACAAACGGAGTGCTAGCTTCGAAAATGAGAAAACTGCACAAGTATGGCTGACAGAATGGGATCAACGTTGTTGCGAAAACGAAGAGAGCACCAAAAGCGTGGAAAAGGAATTCAGGCCCATACAGTTCGTAATTGAACAAACAACAATAGAAAAGGTCCCAGATGAAGTAACCAATGGAAAATGCAGCAACCAGACCAGCAAACGAGTAAGATCCGTCGATTGGGTTGGAGTAAAAGAGTGGGTGGTTGAACATTGGAATGCACACCAAAACTGAGATGATGGCCTGAACAACACCGACAAACCTTACATTGAAATTTTCTCTAGTCGCGTCGTCGACTTCCTCGTAGAACCATTTACGGCCAAAGACTCGAGAGTTCACAACCGGAGCTATAAGATAAAGGATGTGGAAAAAGAGGGTGAAAAATACAATTTCGTGGGAATGTCTTAAAAACAAGTTTTCACTCTCCGCATATTTACTGTACACAAGAAACGGGTCCTCTTCAATGTAGGATAACATATTATTCATTAAAATATAAAAGAAATAAAGTTAAACACTCGGATCAAAAAATTCAACATTTTTTATTCTTTCAGCCCAGCAAACAATTTGCTCATGTGCTCATGTGCTCATTGAATCAACCATTGCATTAATTAAAGCTGCCAAACCAATAGCACCCGGATCTGGCAATCCGCCCTCATTTTCAAACTGCTTGAATTCCTCTTCACCAACGTACGAGGCGCGGCCAAACTTAGCCTGCTGCTTACGTGTTTGTTCAGCACCGTTGTGTGCAGCTTGGGCAGCCTTGTGGAGATCACCAGAGTCGCCAAGAGTGTTGATGAAAGGAATGAGTGCGTCCATGAGGGTTCTATCGCCCACTTGGGCCTTTGTGTATTTTTGTAGACCTTCAAGACCTGCCTCCAATGCCTTGATCATAGTTTTCAGATCGACAGCAGTGCTGGATTCTGTGTCCTTCGACTTGAGATAGGTGTTGACAGAGGAGATGAAGATGGAGTAGAGACCACCGGAGGTGCCACCCATGGTAGACTCGACAAGATCTGTGATTTCATCAAGCGACTTGACCGCGTCGGTGAGTTCAAGTGACTTGTCGTCTAGGGCCTTTGTTAGACCGTTGACACCGGCAACAAGAGTCTCACCACAGTCACCGTCACCTGCAACCGTGTCGTACCACGTGACCTTAGGTTCGACCTCGATTATCTTCTTTGCACCAGCTCTGATGATGGTTTCCACAGTCTTAGGGTCGAAAGTGAGGTTCGACTTCACCTGCGACGTTTGAGGTGGTTCGTTCACAACGAAGTCTGATCTTTCCCAGTCCTTGGCAGCGTGGGCGGAGTTCCATGCTGGAGCATTGGTAGGCAAGTCTAAGAGCTCCAACACGTGATCTCCGCCGGCCTTAGTGGCATTCAACAGGGTGATTGAAACACCCGGTCCGTCGAGCGAGGTTGTGAACGTACCGGTGAGAATTCTGATGGGAACAATGTTCCATTTGGATTTCAAATGGTCCACAACGATATCTTGAATGGCATAGAGCTCCAGGTTGGAGGTGGCGCCAAGATTGTTGACCAAAAGAACTACGTCATCGGTAGAGTCGAATTCAACATAGTGTCTTTCTTTGTCGTTGGGATCGAGTAGGTAGTTGAGTAACTCGTCGACGAGAGAGTCGACGCTTGGAATTGGACTCATTCTCTTGACGCCAGGCTCGTTGTGGATCCCCATTCCAATCTCGATCTCGTCTTCGCCAAGCAATTCTTGAGTTTCCTCGCTGGCAGTCGTACCGGGGATCGTGACGTGGTCGAGAGAGGCTCCAATGGTGACTAGAGATCCAATGATCTTTCTACCAAACTCGGCCACCTCCTTAACAGAGATCGAGTCATTGGTCGCAGTCAATCCACCAATGATTTTGTGAACAAGTGCAGTCCCTGCAAGTCCTCTTCTGCCAACAAACCCGTTTTTGGTCTTACCAACCGCAACGTCATCTTGGACAATGAGCAATTCCACCTCGATCGCAGCCGCCTTGGCTCTTTCAGCCGCAAGACCAAAATGAAGAATGTCTCCGGTGTAATTCTTGACAATCACGACGGCACCTTTAGAGTGTGGAACGGCGTTCAATCCCGCCACAATTTGCTTCACAGCTGGTGAAGCAAACACTGAACCTGCAACTGCAACGTCAAGCAAGTTCGAGCCAACAAAACCAGCATGGAGTGGTTCATGGCCTGAACCTCCGCCTGATAACACCACGATTTTGTCTTCTGTGGACGCGTTGAACACCACTTTTTCTTGAGGAATCAATTTGAGAGAAGGGTTTGCACGGCAGACCCCGGAAAGTGAGGTCAGCACAATGTCTTGGTCGTATTTCCAGTGCTTATTGGTAGGCATTTTTGTTCAAGGAAGAAAGAGTGGTGAAAAATATGGGGAAATGTGTCAAAGCGGAGATGAAATTATAGGGGGGTTGGAAACAGGGTTTGGAGGGGGAAACGGCTAGGTTCTTGGCTGGGGGTGTTCCAGCTTCAAAACGCAATCACGGAAACCCGTTTTTCAGCTGGAACGGTCTTTTTTCCAATCGAAAACGGAAATTCTGGGTCAATTCACTCCGAAGTGGTATCAAATTGTAGAGAATTGTTCTGCGGTTCCAATTGAGCGGTTTGTTTGTGATCCCCACTCTTCCTTGAAACAGGAGAGCCATAACTCTGAGTCCAATTTCAATTACGTAATTGTTTTTTTTCCCACCGGAAAATCTTCAATAGAGTGTGCTAACTTGGTTATCGTGAGCTCTTTCTTCATATAAACTGGCCTTCCACCCCCATTGGTGCGCGTTTTTTTGCAGTTTTATAGTGGCACGACCTTTTCGTTAGTGTCTATATCATAATATCCCCTTTTTTCCGCTCAAACCCCGTCCTTTTCTTATCACCATTGTTCCATTCCACAGCATGCCTGTTACGTTCAATCAAGACGCCACCTGCTGCGCAGTTTACAACTCCGAAACCACCTCCATCTACTACTGCGATCCGTGGGGGAAGTGCTACGCGGGTCCGGGCTGCTACGCTCTTGGAATGCTCTTTTCAACGTCTCTCATAGCCTCAATCGACATTGCACAAAGATCGGTCACCATTGTGAACACAAAAAAGAACACCACCATCTGCGAGTTGGCATACCATTCGACGGTGGTGAATGTTCTCATGAACAGAAAGCGAGTGGTGGTGGAGCTCACTGACCAACTTATGATCTACGACGTTAGCAATATGAAACTTATCCATACGATCCACTTGGGCAACACGAAATGCGCTCTTTCGTCGCATGACAGCAGCCACATTGCCTACCAGCACTCTAAGGGTAAGGTCACACTCTTTGACGCACTTTCTCTCAAGCCCATTCACCATTTTTCACCCCATACAACGGATATTCAATTGTTGGTGTTTTCTAAGGACGCTTCCATGCTCGCAACAGCAAGCATCAACGGCACAGTAGTGAAGGTCTACGACTTAGACACGTTTGAGCTCCGAAACGAACTTAGAAGAGGCTCCACAAAGGCTGTGATCAACTCAATCGCCTTGAATCCTACGCTTTTGGTTCTATCTTCTTCAAACTCCACCGTCCACATGTACAACCTCAAAAAAGAGGACCAGTACAAGACCAGAATTCCCCCGGCTGCTGCAAAATACCTTCCCGGTCAAATCGGCTCCTTTCTGACTCCTCAGAGAGACTTCAAGACGCTCAACGTGGACTCAAAAGACACCACCGTAGCCATAGCTTCAGAGGGAGTCTACGTCGCTAGCAGCCACCGGTGCGTGCAATATTCGTTCGAGGGCAGCGTCGTCGCATCCAACGACATCAAGCAAACTCCCCCCAGCGTCTGAGACCCGCAACGCCGGTTTTCGTGCAAACCTCTGTGTACTCTTTTCTACTCCAACAACAGCCAGTGCTGAGCAATGCTTACGTCAGCACGTTCTAGGGAAAAATTTTATACATTCAAGTTGGAGTTGAACAAGTGAAGTAATCTCTCTTTTTATCAAATCCTTAACGATTAGCTACTTGCAGGCATGTCAGGCCAGCGGAAGTTGCAGCAGGAGATGGACCGAGTGTTCAAGAAGATCACAGAAGGTTTGGAAATTTTCGACGGGATCTACGAACGCCATCAAAGTGCTGGAAACTCGTCGCAGAAAGACAAACTAGAGAACGACCTCAAGAAGGAAATCAAGAAGCTCCAGCGGTTTCGTGAACAGGTGAAAAATTGGCAAAATGGGACCGAAATCAAGGACAAATCCACGCTCATTGAACACCGAAAATTGGTCGAAGTGGCCATGGAAAAGTACAAGGACGTTGAAAAGGGGTCTAAGCTGAAGGCGTACTCTGATATCTCGCTCGCAGCAGTTGGAAAACCGGAGGTGGTTAACGAGGCCACGGAATTTGTGCAAAGTGCAATTGAATCGCTCCAACAGCAGACAGGATCGATGGAATCTGAAATGGACAAGCTTACGAGTGGAAAGAAGGGGAAAAAGAAGGACTTTGTGAGTGAAGAACGTAAAAGAGAGCTTGTCGAGCTTCTTTCAACACATCAATGGCACATGGAAAAGCTAGAGGCGATCCAACGGCTTTTACAAAATGAAATTTTATCAACCGACACAGTGATGGAAATTGCAGACGATGTGCAGTACTACATTGACGAAAACCAGAATCCAGACTTCCTCTACGATGACTCCATTTATGATGATCTTGACTTAGACGTGGAAATAGACGAAGAAGCCGAAATTAACGACATTAACGAAGAAAATGCTACTAGTGCTAACACAACGGTGATAATACAGTCGACTCCGCCATCATCAGCTGATCTACAGCCCACGCAGCCTCCCTCTTCTCAGCCCAGTATTTCACGAAAAGTCAGTGAGCTCAGTGAGAAAAGATCAAATAGTAGGTCCAATTCCATTCCACTCGATAAACAGGCAGTTCATCAACTTTCAATCCATTCAATTAATCAACCGAGTATAACGACTCTCAAACCTGCTCCTGCTCCTGTTGCTACCTCAACCATGAACTGGTCAGCAGCTATTTCAACGCCCAAGCCTGAACCAAAACAGGAGCCTAAGCTGGAGATCAAACAAGAACAAAAGAAACTTTCAACACCAATTACAACAAACACCAATGCTATTAATGCCCATAGTGTACTGGAAGCTTTGAAAAAACAAAAACCAGAAACTTCAAGCTCTGTTGTTATCCCGCCAGCTACTGCTAGTACGCCAATTAGTATAGCGCAGAAACAACAGCCTTCACCATCTCAAATTGTGAATCAAAAAGTCCAACCACCAGTCACATCAAGCTCGTCATTTGTTAGACTTGGTCATTCTGAATCTCAGCTGGCAGTGGCTAATAAACCTAACTTTAGGTTCCTTCCACCAGGATTTCAAAATTTCCTTTTGCACACCACTCAACTGGCTCAAGATCCATCAACATCATATCATGAGTATGAACATGTGAATTTTACTCCCCAGGGAACGTTTCCGCCTGCTAATCAGGTGCAACAACTTAATCAAGTATGGTCGAATGTTTCTCTTGTGCCAAATTTGAAACCTGCGGTCGCTTCCCTAGACGTTATGGAACTCTTTTATGGATTCTATTATGGTGTTTCAGGGGAAGAAAGAGGTGTTTGCCAAGATCAACTTGTGGCCAATGGATGGACCAAGAGAGGATTACAATGGGTTCTCAACAGAGGTGGAGAAGATGTTGGTATTTTTGATGTTGTCAAATGGGTCATTGTTGAGAGGCCTCTTTGATGGTGTTGTTATTGACACTTGCTGATTGCTTTCTTTGTTTTTATATATTATATTTATCTTTTATGTATTTGTAACACGAATGAGTACCGATGAAGATTCACATTGCACAACATTAAAAGGTGAGAAGTTAATCTTCTTCTTCGTCAAACAGCTGGTCTCCACCATTTCCCTCTCCATCATCCAAGCTGTAATCAGATGGGACCTCGGAGTCCATTTCAATATCATCTTCTCTTTCACTATCGTCACTTTCTTCTTCCTCGTCACTAACAGCTTCACCAGCAGCTAACCTTTCCTTCCTTCTTTCCTTCTTAGCCTTCTTTTTAGCCTTCTTTTCATCCACCTTAGCTTTTTGTTCTTTCCTCCTTGCTTCCTTTTGCTTCTTTCTAACAGCGTGTCTTTGATCCATCATGCTGATTTCTCTTTCAGATTTAGAGAATTGAGAATGGTAAAGAATTTTACCAGCACAGACACCTTGTTCGATTTTGATCAAGTCCAACTTCATTCTTGGACCGACTTCTGTTAATTTGATGGCCTTCTTTCTCTTGATTTCATCTGGTTGAGTCTTAGCTCTCGAAAGAACTTCTTCTTGAATTTCCACAACGGCATCGTCATCAACTTCGGAATCTGAGGTGAAAGTACCGGCGTTAGGATCGAGAATGATATCCGCCACATCTTGAACGTTTGCAAGGTTAGGTAGACGCTTGTTGAGTCTCTTTCTAACTTGAACCAACTTTTTGACACCACGGTTAACGTCGACTAACTTAGTGTCGATGATGTAATGACGCAAATCGATGATACCCGTTTCTTTATCCTTATTAAGCAATAAAACACGCTTGATGGTCCCCACTTTAGTTTCGGTTGGATTGATAGGAGGGAACATGTTTTGGAACGCTGTGATGATGAGTTTTTCTTGAGGTTCGGCATCTTTTGGGTTAGTGAACCCGTTCATGACAAGTAATGGAGGTGACAAATATTCTGGAGCTGATTTAGCAAGTGATTTTGGTGTTTTCATGAACTTGTTGATGTCTTTTTGCAATGAATATTCTAAGATCTTGAATGAAATAGTTGGTCCATGAGGCATTGAAGATAAACGTAAATGGGTTGATCCCGTTTCTTCGTTTTGTGAAAAGATCATGAAGTATGACACACCTAGCGGCCCTGCCATGACAATGAAATCCTTCAACTTGTTGGATTTGCGCTCACGCAAATTGATAGCAGTGTGAGGTTGAACCATGTTACGAGTATCTTTAACTAATTGTGTCAAGGTGTGATTTTCGAGTGCAGTTCCCAAATGAATGACCATTGATCTTGGAATCGACTTAAAAGTCTCTTCGCTTTCCTTCTCGTGAGTTCTCTTCTTTTGTCTCCTTTTAGCCATACTGATCAATGATAAAAATGCACTTCTCAGAGTGAAAAATAATTTTTTTTATACAAGTTTGAAAATAAAATTTTTATTTCCTAATCGGGACATATTCTGCTCATGATGAGTCGACAGGCGAAAATCAGCTTAAAAGCGTTCTAGAAAACTGAGTATTTATTTTCTATGTGCTAAATTCACATTTCGGTGTTGTGCAAGCTCCTTTACCACCGTCGATTTATTATTCTACTACAGAATTATAATCAAAGTGAAAAATTTCATTACTTTTTTACCAGTCTTTTTTATCATTGATTACAGCATTATCATGGCAGTTGGAACGAAGACGTCTAAAAACGCTAAGATAACCAAGAGTTACATCTCAGAATTGAAGAAAAAACTTGCAGCAGGAAAAGATAGTGAAAAAAAGCAAGTCTTAGCGCCTAAAACTCACGATGATTCAGATGACGAAGATGATGAGGAAGAAGCTGGTGACGGCGCAGTTGACGACAGTGATGTGGTGTTTGAAGATTTCTCTCATTTTGGTTTCAACGAAGACATTCTAGAGTCCTTGAAAAACCTCAACTTTACAAAGCCTACGCCCATTCAATGCAAAGCTTTACCACCTGCTTTGAAGGGAAATGATATCATCGGTATTGCACAAACAGGGTCTGGTAAGACTGCTGCTTTTGCTTTACCTATTTTGCAATCTCTCTGGGAGGCGCAGACCCCTTATTTTGCTTGTGTCTTAGCTCCCACCAGAGAATTGGCATTTCAAATCACCGAGACTTTCGAAGCTCTAGGCTCCAGTATGGGGCTCCGTTGCTGCACCATTGTTGGTGGTATGGACATGGTGGACCAAGCCAAGGAATTGATGCGTAAACCTCATGTCATTGTTGCCACTCCAGGTAGACTTATGGACCATTTAGAAACAACTCGTGGATTTTCATTGAGAGCACTGAAATACCTAGTCATGGACGAAGCTGATAGATTGTTGGAATTGGAATTTGGTCCGGTGCTAGATAAGATCTTGCAAGTTATCCCAAGAGATCGTAACACTTATCTTTTCTCAGCAACATTAACATCTAAAATTGATAAGCTCCAGCGTGCTTCCTTGAACCATCCAGTGAAAGTTGCAGTCAACTCAAAATACTCCACCGTTGAAACCCTAGAACAAACATTGATGGTGGTCCCTGATGGTTTCAAGAACACATACTTGATCCATTTGATGAACGATAATGTGGGTAAGAGTGTTATTGTTTTCACACGTACATGTGCCAATTGTCAGCGTGTTTCATTGTTAGCACGTCTCTTAGGATTTGAAGCAATTCCATTACATGGTCAATTAACACAAACCCAGCGTTTAGGGTCTCTTAATAAATTCAAATCTGGTGACAAGAATATTTTAGTTGCAACTGATGTTGCTGCCCGTGGTTTGGATATCCCATCGGTTGATATTGTTATCAATTACGATATTCCAACTGACTCTAAAGCATACATTCATCGTGTTGGTAGAACTGCACGTGCTGGTAGAGCAGGTAAAGCTGTTTCACTTGTTACACAATACGATCTTGATTTATTCTTGAAGATTGAAAAGGTCATTGGAATGAAGATGAAGAAGGAAACTCCAGACAGAATGGAGATTTCTGCATTGCATAACTCAGTTGACAGAGCCAGTGCTGAGGCTGTGCAAAAGGTTAAGAAGTTCCATGAACATAGAAAGGAAAGAGGGGCTTTCAAAGTCAAGAATAGAAAGTGAGAATATGCATAATGATTACTGTGCATATGTTTAATAGAATTGTAGATATCATTGGCTATCGATATGTCGTGGTGGTCGACTATCCTGCAGTGAATAAGAAACTGAGATATTCGTTTCAAACTTTGAATTTCAACAATGTGAAAAGTTATTGTAAAACCACCTTGTATACTTAATTTGGAATGGTATGAAATCATGTAATCCTTGCATGGAACATTCGGTTTTATTTGTTTGTTCTTGACTATTTTCTAGAACTAATCGGAAAATCTTTTGACTAATCTTTTTTGGGGAGTATGCCTTGGTTGAAACGATTTTTTTAGTATTAGATATTTCTACGGAAAAGAAGGAGACATCAACAATGGTTTGACTAGCTGGGGAGTGGATTATTTTGTCATGTTATTCCAGAAATATTAGCACTTACTCAACGGGCACTAAATTAGGTAGCTGTTTATTTAGTTGTTCCAGACAAATTAAGTCCATTTTAGAAAATGCATAGGTTTGTTAGTAAAAAGCTTTAGGATGTTGTTGCTTCTCTAAAAAGCAAATATTGACCGGTATAGAGATTGTATCATGCTGAGCATAGTATAAATTACTGCACTGATATTTTTCATACATTTTCTCGTGTCGTGGAAACCTTTGTTCTTCAAAAAGTTTGAATCCATGGGAAAACTCAGTAACGAAGACGTATGTTAAGTATTTGAATTTTTATACCGAGCCTTTTACTAACATAATCATATAGTTTCTTGCCAAGGCAGAATCACTCTTGGCCGTTGAAGGCCACAATTATTACACTTTCAGTCAAAAACGTCTGTGTTACAGCATAGAGGATGAAATTTCAGGAAAAGACAATATAGATAGTCTTTCTATCAATGCTTCCTTGCCTGCTGAAAATGACCCTAAGAAATACTCTATCTTGGTTAGAATTTCCAATGGATTCAAAGACAAATCGAAGAAAGTTAAGTATTCAACAGTTGTCACACCGGATAATTTTGATTCTTTTTGGTTGAAGTACGTTGATGTTCTGAAGAGTGGGTTGAATGACTTGAGAAAGGTGAAGAAGGCTAAGAAAGCGAAGAAATCTTTAAAAAAGGTATAAATGTGAGATTTAGAGGTGGCTTCACTGGGTGGCAGTCATTTCTAGAGTGGGGTGTTGTATTTTGTGTGATACGAATTTACGACATGCTCTAATCGCGTGTTGGTGTGAAATGCATTTACGACATGCTCTAATCGCGTGTTGGTGTGAAATGCATTTACAAAGCTAAAAAATTCAAAATGAGTTGCCATGGTCAGATGAGAGTGCAACAGTGGGTGAGTGTTAGCTACAATATACATATATATAAAGAAATAAAAAGAAAGCAATTCCAGATGGCTAGCAAAGACTGGGATCCAGTTAAGTCAGAGCTTCAATTGGAATTTCGTTAGTGAGCAAATAGACGTCAGAGTTAGAAATGCCAGACTTTTTTCTTGCCGGTGCGTTTGATCCCAGGTTGACAATCATGAGATCGCCATATTGGTCATCTAAACCTTCGTAGCAAGAATATCCGTTGCGCTCAGCATAAGCACTAACGATTTTCTTCATTCTCTTCACTTCTTGATTACTGCTAACGGTTGGTTTGAGAAGACACTTGATTTCCCCCTTGTAGTCTAGCTGTGCAACGCGTTTTTTCAGAAACGCCACTGCTTCGTCTTTGAATAGTCCACCCAAATCCATCATGTCCAACTTCAATGCATGATTGTGTGCGTGGAACGTTGTGGTAGAGGCTAAATTATTAAACTTTTTCACTGCATTCTTCTGCTCCTTTGCTTCGTGAGATAGCAGCTTTGCTAAATCACTATTACCCGCAAAGAAGGCTTCGTGAGACTCGAGTTTCAGTTCCTTTTCTTTGAAATGAGCACTTTTTGCTGCCTCACGACACTCCTGAGTGATTGGTTTCCACCATTCGTTGTTTTCTAGCAGCATGTTAGTATTTGCTTTCTGATGAATGCGTCTCACTCCACATACGACTTGCTTTTGACGTGTTACTCATGATCTCTTGGAAAGAAGAAGATGATGGCAAGTGACACCAGAAAAAATCACACTCCCGTCTTTTTGGCCAATCCCAGATCGTCTCTTATCACAGATCTTGGTCGACACAGACGCGGGACATGTTGGACGCGCATTGTGGTGTGTTGGGAGTGTTCAGGGCTATCCAATGAGCCATCTTGGCCGTTTCTAGCATGCGTGGCCGATGTGCTACAAGCCCAGACCGTGAAAAAGATGACTGCTGATAAGCGAACAAAGGGGAGCGGGGACTAAGGTGGGGTATACGTGTGCAATCTTGTACTGCAGGGGTTTCTAGCCGGACTGTTGTTTTTTGTAACTCATTCCAGGTCCTCTGTGTCTGGTTATGGTGTCTCTAACTCTGTTATCGGTGGAAATTTAGAAACCCATTATAAAATGAGTGAAGGGGGCTTTTTTTGGCCTTTGAAAACGCACATGCAGCTTTTGCACTCATTCACACCATGTTCACTCCTTTGCTGCTTGGCTAACGTGTCCCACACAAAAACCAAACCCTGAGCCCTTGTCACGTGACTTTGAAGCCCTCTCAAACCCTTATTTTTTTTTTCACGCTCACCGACGCAAGCTTAAGAAAAAAAATCACAGCTTCAAAATTTTTCACTCGCTGTTACTCTTCCTTCATCGAATTCATTCAATCAAAAATGGCTGCGTATGTTCTCAACTTTCAGTTAAGACGTTGCGTGACTTAAACTACTTGCTGTCATAGTCCTACAAGACCATCTCAGTTAAATAAATTCCATAGGAACAACCAAGTCACCGGCACTTTGCACTAAAGTGTCTCTTGCTCGGTTTTCCTCTGCGTAATTTATAGCCTCTGAATGAGACCGTCTCAGTTCAGAGAACATATTAGGCATGAGGTTAGCCTTGCAGGGACATTTCAATATTCCTGCAACACAACAAATTACTAACCCCCCACTCCAGTATCCCAAGACCAGAATCCCAAATCAAGAAGGCTAAGAGAGTCGAAAGAGACCAAGCTGCCGTCGCTGCTGCCAGAGACGCTAGAAAGGCCGTATGTATCTTAACACGAGAGCGTGTTAGTTTCATCTTTTTCTTTGATTCAATTTAGTTGATATGATGAAAACCTTGTCCTTTATATCGACTACCTACGGGGATGATGTCTGTTATTAACACCATCTTTCGGCTGACATTCAACTTTATTGAATCGCATGGAAATCTCATGAAACTACAGACTCACTATTCTGTTTCATCACTGATTCACATTACTAACACAATAATTATCACAGGCTAACAAGGAAAAGAGAGCTGCTATCTTCAAGAGAACTGAAGCTTACGTTGCTGAATACCAAGCTGCTGAAAGAGCTTTGATTGATGCCAAGAGACAAGCTAGAGCTGAAGGTTCTTACTTCGTCCCAGCTGAATCTAAGATTGTTTTCATTGTTAGAATCAAGGGTATCATGAAGATTCCACCAAAGTCCAGAAAGGTCTTCCAATTGTTGAGATTGAACCAAATCAACTCTGGTGTTTTCGTTAAGGTCACCAAGGCTACCACTGAATTGATCAAGTTGGTCGAACCATACTGTGCTTTCGGTTACCCATCTCTTTCTACCATCAGACAATTGGTCTACAAGAGAGGTTACGGTAAGGTTAACAAGCAAAGAATCCCATTATCTGACAACGCTGTTGTTGAATCCGTTCTTGGTAAGTTCGGTATTGAATCTGTTGAAGATTTGATCCACGAAATCTACACCTGCGGTCCAAACTTCAAGCAAGCTTCTAACTTCTTGTGGCCATTCAAGCTTTCTAACCCATCTGGTGGTTGGGGTGTCAGAAGAAAGTTCCAACACTTCATCCAAGGTGGTTCTACTGGTAACAGAGAAGAATACATCAACCAATTGGTTAAGAAGATGATCTAAGTTAAATAGATTGTTGATTGATTAATTAAACCGCTTTTTAAAAATAAATATATAAGATTTAAATACAAATTTCCCAGTTATTTTTAACACTCAGTTGAATCGTAAATAACCCTAACAAACTCTTGTGAAACCCTTGCGAAAAAGATGAGTTTTATAGAAAGTTTGATTTTGAAAACTTTTACTCTATTATTTTTCACTTTCTTTTCTTGCAAATGATCAAATAAACTTTCTTGCCAGTTGGCAGAGGTTCTTTTGACACATTTGTATGCAGTATTTGATGATGAAGAACACACCAGTTGTTTCCTTTCAACTAGCTACGGCAATGACGTTTGAAAATTACACCATCTTTCGGGGCTGAGAGTACTGTAAAGTAGAAGTAAATTGTAAATCTCATAATTGTAAGTTTTTAATCGCAAAAAAAGTGAGCTTCTTTTCACATTGGGGTTGCCATTCTCTGTTTGACACCTTCTAAGATTCGTTGACGTTCTGACTCAACTTAGGTTGATTTAACTAGTGTAAATTTTTCATCTTCAAAGCATCTTCTGGAAATTTTTCACTTGATAGCCTCTATTGTGTTCTTCCTTCCTAAATAAGATATGTCAGGATTACCAGAAGACTTTGACCCAGAAAACCCAGATAATCTTGGAGAAATTGAAAAGCAATTTGCAGTTAAGGCGGTTCAACAAATGGAAGTTTACTGGAATTTACTTAATGCCATTCCAGGTTCCAAACTCAAATTGACCCAACATGATGATGAAATCGTTGAAACCTTCCTTGAAACTTTCCCGGAATACAAGGATGCTTCCAACTTGAAGGTTATCAATGAGGATGACTTGAAGTCTGCCGCCGGTAAGGCTAAATGGAGAGATTATTTGAAACAGTTTGAAGACAAGATTGAAGATTATAATTTCGGTACTTTGATCAGAACTGATTCTTCTAAGGAATACGACCAAGACAACACCATCTTTGTTGTTAGATTACAATTCTACGCTTTTGAAATTGCTAGAAACAGGGCTGGTTTGAACGACTGGATTAAGAAATAGTTTTATAGGTTATATAAGTTAAAGTACGAAAGGCTTTGTTGAGAAAACCAGAACAAACATAGCAGTAAATAGTCTCAGACTAAATTTAACGTTGTAAACATCTATCTTTATCATATAAATATACTCGTGAGTAAACAATCAGTTCTTGACTTCGTTTCCGTGAGTGTGCTCGTGCTTATGTTCGTGCACAATTTGCTCTTCTTCGACCTGTGTCTCTCCAGAGTGCTCTTCTTCAGCCGTCTTTTCGTTGGAAACAAATTGGATACTGACATTTTTGACAGCATGGAACTGGTTAGTAATTTCCAACTTCAATTTTTCACTGATTTGGCCCATCTTGTCTAAGGTCAATTGATTTTCGTAAGTTTTGTCATATGAGCTAACGCCAAGCTTGACCAAAACATTCAGATTTGTACCTGATGGCAAAATGTTCAATTCTTTGATCAAAACATGGGAATCAATTTTCATTAAACTAACATTAATGGAATCTTCTATTTGGCCGTATTTTGGATCTGAAATAGGTAAAGCCTTATCAATCAATTCTTTGAACGATTGAACAACACCGGAAATCCCAACCTTCATGATTAGCATACTGACAATCAAACCACCAACACAATCCATCCAATAAATATTTAAGAAGTAACCCATTGAAATGGTTCCTACTGCGACAACAGAAGTGAGAGAGTCAACTCTATGATGCCATGCGTTAGCAATGAGAACCTTAGAATTGAGCTTTTCACCAACTTGTTTAGTTGCTCTGAATAACCATTCTTTAACAACAATAGATCCAAGTGCTAACCAAGCAGCATTGATATCTGGAGTACCTTGAACTGTTGTTTCAATATGAGTGTGAGAATGGCCATGACTTATGTGAAGTACGTTCATTAAATCATGGGCAGCATTTGGTAAAATAGGAGCAACCATTTCATAGAAACTGGACCAACCAATTTGGAAACCTGCATAAAGTAAGATGAAGGAGACCGTGAATGAACCAAAGGTTTCAATCTTACCATAACCCAATGGATAGAGTTTGTTTGGTGATTTTGTGGTGTACTTAACTGTTGACAACGTTAAAACATCTGAGATTAAATCACCTACTGCATGAACGGCATCAGCTATCAAAGCTTGTGAATGGAAATACATGCCTCCAATAAACTTAGTTACTGCCATAGATGCATTAACACCAAAACCAACCCAAGTTATCTTGACACCTTCGTTTGCCAAGTTCTTGGTATTGTACAACTCCAAAGTTTCGGTACCATGAGAGTGGGAATGGGAATGGGAATGTGATTGTGATCCAAACATGTCAGCCAGAGGACTGTGAGGATTAAAGAAATCTTTAACCTTGGTCCAAAGTGTGACCTTTTTTGGATTGAGATCAATTGTGAAATCTTCTCCTGAGAAATCCATTTGGTCCAGCTCTGGAAATTCAGCATGAGAATGGCCATGGCCAATTGGCTTATTAGGACTTTTACCCAGTAAAAAATCCTTATCTGTCTCGATTATCTCTCCGTTTCTAACGCTGGCCTTTTTAGTTAATGGCTGACCAGGATGGACTTCGTAGTAGTGGTGGATGTTTTTAGTCTCCGGAACATCTGCATAATCATTCAGGTCAATTCCCGATGCTGTATTCCCTTCTAGGTCCAGCTTAGCGTTGTCTGAATGCGAATGTGAGTGACTTCCTGAACAGGGTTTGCCTCCGTGAGAATGAGAGTGGAGGCGTAGTGATTGCAGTGGGCTTAGCGGCGCAAAAGAGCGTGTGGTAATATCTGGTCGTCTCAGCAAGCCCATTGCAAGCGCTGGTCCGCGTGAAGACCGTGTAATCGCAGAAACGAGCACCATTTTTAAGTCGTTGATAAAGAGAAACGAATGATCACTGGACAATAAAAATACGAAAGCGTTTAAAAATGGAAAGGCTCGGGGTCATTTGGGCATGAAGTATATCAATGTGTAGCGGGAGTTTTTCTGGTAATTATGGTTTTATTTTTGTCCTTAAAGAAGCAAAACTGAGACCTCTAGAGCTTATAGTTTGTTGGAAACGCGTAAATCGTGGCATTTTGTGCCAACTTTACTAAGAGAAGAGCGGGGGAGCATAAAATGCGGGGGAACAAAACTTGCTGTAGAGAGATGAACGTTACGTAGTAAATAATTAGAGTTCGAGCGAAATGAAAGACGCAATGTTTACAACGTGAAATTATGTCATGGAGATATATATAATGAGATCACTTCTTAGAGTAACCATGAGCGGTTTTCGGTATTTTGTTTGAAGAAGATGTTATGAAAGGAAGTCAGTAAGGTTAGGCTGATAAAGTGGTAAGAAATATTGAAGTAGGTTAAGTTTCAGTAGCGTGAGATTGAGGTTTGATTTGAGGTTATAACCTGAGGTTTTGGGTTGAGACTATGAGTGTAAATTTTGCTGGGGATGTAGCTTGTGAGCTTGCATCAATTGTGTTTTACAAAGACACTTTGGTAGACGTTTTGCATCTAATTGCATGTCTAGAAACAGAAACAGCTAGGTATCAATCATTTCAGATTTGAGTTTGCGTAAGTGTGTGTGTGTGTGTAAACATCTTTCAGAAAGCCATGAACTAGCAGTGTTTAGTCTACCTGTGCATTTTGGCTATTTGTTTTAGCCTAGACAGTAGTAGGCTGACTTTCAGACTAGATCTCGATAATCAGTGATGTTGCATTTATTGATGCTGATCTATCAGTTTAAACACATAGTGGGGGAGCATTTGTTACTGTGCAAGTGATTAATGGTTCAGATTAATCGAAACTCAACCCCCTCTTCAGGGTACTTGCGTTTCCAAACTTGATTTGGAAAATCAGTACATATTAACTCGTTGATGCTGATCTTTGGGTCAGAAAACATGTTCCTCATACATTCAACAAAACTTTGCAAGCAACATTGGAGCCCATTGTTTTTAGAGCTTGTTACCATTTTCTGGATGTTCAAGCAAGCTTGCGTTGCTAAACTTAATCTTGTCTTAAGTAACTACTTGAACTCTTCATTTGGTTTACATTTGGCAACACCATTTAACGCCACTATTTAGTAGCATATCTAATTAAAGTCAGCTGTATTGTCATTATTCATCAAAATCTCTCTTTCTACATAATGATATCTTTATAGTCCACAATAAAAATCGGGTTGAAAGCCTTTTATTTCCTTAGTATTAGCTTGCGGCAAACATCATGTAATACAGCGATTCTGACTCACAGTTCGCACGTTCCGCCATCTATTCTGTACAAAACATAGTACGAGCTTTCAGTGCGACAGAGCGCTAGTTGCAGTAAGACTAAAACTTGAATAAAACAATAAAAAATGATGGCCAAAACCTCAAACCAAGTCAGAAACGATCCCCAAAGTTTTGCGTATCTAATGAAATCATAATAGGGCTAAAATCAATTTCAAAATGTTTTAAACCCTTTACTTTTTGAATCCTTCAAACTTTGCTATCATCAAATTCCACAAAAACATTTTTGTGTTCTTAATTTAACCCCATTAAATTGGAAACTCAGCCTTACAAACCATATCACCGTAATCAGAAATTTTGTCTCTTTCAAAGAACCTTTTAACCAGCAAGTGAACAGCATCTCCGCACAACTTACTCTTTTAGGCAAAACGTAAACAGTCAACAAAAAAATTACCCGATTGGGAAAATTAAAACCCTAAATAAATGCCAAATTTCACTAAAGTAGAGTCTTAAAGCACTTGTTTCTGTTTCTAAGTTGCAAAGCTTTGAATGCTTGTTGACATTTCCAACAGTTTACACATCCACCAACAGCGTGGCAACAATGGATCACAACAGGGATCCAAAGCAAAAAGACAAAACCAGAAAAGGACTTCAGCAAGAACAAACTGGGCTTCAAATGCATGCTGTAGGGAAACACTGACGGAAAAGCCAAGCTACACACATTCACAAATGTACGCACAGCCATGGGAAAGTGTTTATCCTTTTTTCACGCCTCGTGTAACCAAACAACCAATTGATAACATCGACTACACTGCGTGCACCCAGTTCACTAGAAACCCCATTAGGAAATACTCACGGCCATTCCAAACGTCGCAGCGTGAACCGAAATCTACTGCGGGGAGCTTGAAAAACTCACTCTTCGGTCCGCTTGGCGCCAACGGTGAAATCGACCCTGTTAACTCATTGCTGGTTCATCTTCCTACTGAAAGTAGATTGAGATTCGGATATCTGAAAATTGACATTGACGCTTACGGAAACGCAGTTGTCCAGGAGTTGCCACAGGTAGCATCAGATCAATTGGAGCATCCTGAAAATGGCACCGATTGCGAAATGGACCTATTAGAATCACAGATCAAAGATCTGGATATCAGACCGATGCTGAGCAGCTCTCCACGCAAGTCGCGGGGGCCATCATTGTCGCCATTGAAAGATCTACGCTCAAGAACGGGACCTAGAAATTTGGGTCGTGCTTTGGTCAAACCGCGAGCCAGACATTTGCGCACAAACTATGCGAAATGGGACAAATCTATGAATCTCAGTGCTAAAGCCATCATGAAGTTTGTCGACGACTCGCTCGTGAGCAGCGACACTGAGATGTACTCTCTGTCATTGCGTGATGATGGGCCTAAGCAGGTTGCGCCAGTGGCTATCACTGCCGATGATCTCACTGGCGCGTTGGAGGGTCTTGCGGTTTAACAAGATTTTTTGACAGTATAGTTTTTATATGAAGTCTGGAGTGTGTGCAGTTGGTCTATAAAGTCTGTCATACGTACAGTTGGTATATAAAGCTTGGAAGTTGCTTTAGGAAGGCTATAATTTGAGTACAGTTTTATGAATGATATAATCTATTTACAGTAAGCACTTTATGAATTCCATTATTTGAGTACAGTTGCTTTATAAATATAATCTATGTACAGTAAGCACTTTACAAATTCCATTATCTATGTACTATACGTTAATATGTGTAGTACTCTTTAATAGTAAATGTGCAGTTCTTTATCAGTAGATTTGCAAGTAACATAAATATCATACTTTGCTTCATAAATCTAATACATAATGTACAGTACTTTGTGAAATGTATGATCTATATAAGGTGCTTACAAATTGTATGATTTATGTACAGTAATTTTGCCATGTTCAGTTATTCAGGCAGAACACTTTATGAAGCCTATAATATATGTATAGCACCTTATTAATGCCATAATCTATATACAGTGCTTCATAAAATTAATACATAATGTACAGCACTCAATAAATCCTGTGCTTAACCCCCCACAGGGCCTCGATATCCTCAATAGCTCCTCAATATCTCAATATTTATCAAAATCATATAATCTATATACAGTTACTTTATAAAGCTGTCTACTTCTTAACAAACATGAACCCTGGCTCTCCACGTCTTTCCTCTCTCATCTGCTCCTTAGTCTTGAATTCATCTGCAAGTTCCACGCTCACAAGCGATTTCACCCTCAGAATCTGGCCTGCCTGCTGTGGAGTAATCTTGTGGTACACACTTTGGTGGCGTCTTTTGAGCCCAAGAGCAAGCAAAGTGTCCTTATACAGTTTCGGCAGTCCAATAGTCGACTTCAACTGCGTGATCTTGAAGTATTGGGACATCTAGCGTGTATTTACTGATGAATATAGGGGTTGGAAACTCGAAAAAAAAGTGAAAAATTGCAAATGAGAATCATCCAAATTCAAGTCACGTGATAATCACGTGACACTTTCAAATTCCAAACTTCTCCACAAACAAAACAATTTATTGCACGCCTTTCCGTTGCTTTCTTTTCACCAATGCTGGATCTTTTCAAGAACATAGTGCGTAAATCGCGCGATAGAACTCAAGAACCGGGTGAGATTGAGCCAGACAACGGAAATGTGGAGCCGCAGGGCCAATTGGGGGCTGTAAAGGCGTCAGAACAGGAGTTCAGTTCAGCAGTGGCGGAGCTGCTTCAGAAGCAACCGGAGCACGCCCAGTACTACACCGAGCTGTCACCGAGATACGTGCTTGACGAGAAGCTTGGGGAGGGCGCGTTTTCCGTGGTTTACAGGGCCTACGACCAGAAACAGGAGGGAAAAGCGATTGCAATCAAAATCATTGCAAAGCAGGGCATGAAGAAGGAGCAAATCGAGTCTACGCGGCGTGAGATTGCTATTATGCGGCGTCTAGATCACCCAAACATCATCAAGCTTTACGGGTTTCAGAATTCAGACACTTCCAAGTATTGTCTTTTGTTTATGGAGCTTGTGACTGGAGGAGAAATCTTTAACCAGATTATCAAATACACATACTTCTCTGAGGAGCTCACAAGACACGTGATGCGGCAAATAGCAAGCACAGTCAAGTTTCTGCACGATAGAGGCATCGTCCATAGGGATATCAAGCCGGAAAACATTCTTTTTGAGCCGATTGAGTTCAGCCCGCGAACCCCGGAGCAACAGGTGGCGGCTAGAAGAAGATCAGACGACGCTAACAAGGTGGACGAAGGAAATTTTATCAAATTCAAGGGTTCAGGCGGTATTGGGGTGGTCAAGTTGGCAGATTTCGGCTTGTCCATCGATTTAGGCGAGTCTGGTTCAAACATGGCTAAAACTCCCTGCGGTACTGTTGGTTACACGTCTCCAGAACAGCATTTGAATGTTGGGTACGACAAAAAGGTGGATGTGTGGGCACTCGGATGTGTGCTTTACACCATGGTCGTGGGTTTTCCTCCATTCTATTCCAACACTCAAGATACCCATGATATCTCCAAGAAAGTCAGTAGAGGTGATTACAAGTTTTTAAGACCATGGTTTGATGAAGTGTCAATTGAGTGCAAGAACTTGATTTCTAACCTATTGACTGTCGATCCTATAAAAAGATACTCGATCGAAGAATTGCTGGCTGATCCCTGGATGAATATCGGCTACGAAGAAGATGACATTCTGTCCAGTAAGCCTGCTGATGACGCGCCTCAAGGATCCCACTTTGATCCTGCGTTGTATGAAAAGTATCAGGAAACTTTGAACACTGAAAATGTCGATGATTACTTTTCCGGCAACAGGCTTGCCACTCCAGATCAAGTTGCAGCTGTTACACCAAGAGCCGAGGCTATTAAACTGGTTTTTAATACTGCCACCAATGCATCAAGGTGTAAGACTCCGCTTTTGCCCACTACTAGTCCATCCTCCAAAGTTTATGACAGTCTTTGTCTGAGTGCTATAAGGGACAAAAAGGCTTCTTCCAATCTGTCAAGCTCGATAAGTGATTTGAGCGATGACGATGACGAAGAAGATGGCAATATTCTTCCGAAGACAGCTCTTCCAACTGCGTTGGATGCCTTTTCCCACTCTGATTTGGAATCCGAAGATTCAGAACTTGATGATGGCTATGAAGATCTGGAATCCGATGTGGATGAAGAGACAGAAAATTTCATCCAATCGATGGGCGAACTTAAAAAGTTCAATTCTCCAAGATGTCAAAGAAAGGAGCCTCTTGTTAACAGGACAAAAAAGTCAACGTTGATTGATTCCACAACCTCTTCATGCATAACGCCGATTCAAAGCCACGCAACGGCTACAACGGTGACCACTGTGATGACAGTTGGATTAAGCTCACCAATGGCACATAACAGCAATACCACTAGATCATCTATTCATTCTAAATCGTCCAAATCATCTCTTCATCAGCGTCAATCTGCATCTATTGATCTGACAGCATCACCAGAGCTGGGAGTAAATTCACGTTCAGGCAGTATTGTCACTTGCGAGATCCACGAGCCTGAAACAGGCAGGACTAGAAAATCCTCCATTTCTTTCCAACTAGTGACATCGGGCAGCACATCTGCAGGCACAACGTCGAATCCATTATCTGGATCCAGCTCCAAATCCAGTTCCCAAGTGTCTCTGGATGATGAAGAAGAGAATCATCCCCATTACATTAGACAGCAAATGAAAAACCTGGATCTGGATGTTATTGGTCTCTCTGAACCAAGCGACTACGAAGAAGGTGACGACACTGAGGTTGATATTGATACGCCAAGGGCCAATCCAGAATCACTGTCGTTTGGATCTGACACTGCGAACCCCCACAGAGTTTACTCTAACGAGATCAGAAGAAAGGTTTTAGTGCACACCCCGTTCGTCAAACACGGAGATACTAGCCCTAACGACAACATCCAACACGAGGAGCATGAAATGGGACTGAAAACAAACATGTTCGATTTGAAAATGGACAATTCCAAATTACTTGAAAGAAGAAAGAACAACGTCAAGACTTGATTGAAACATAAACTGAATTTATAGTAAACCGAAACGTGGCCAGCGATGTCCCCATTTCACCCATAGCATTTTGTACTATCATAAAGCATACCATATAACGAATCATTAAATAAAAGATTTCTCGTTTAGAGTTGGAAATGGTTTTTCCAGATCTTTCTTTTGTCGGATTAACTTCTTCTCCATGGCTTCGCCGATCTTTCTGAGTGAGCCACCTCAGTCGTTTAACACGTTTGCTATCTTGCGTGGAGTTCAATTAGCGCTCTTTGGTATTTTCAAATGTTTCCAGCGTCTTTCCGTTGACCAACTGTTTCTCTTAGTGATAACAAGTTTGATAATCACTTTACTCTCCAACATCCCCACCATGTTTCTTTCAATGGCTATGTACGCATTAGCGTTTATGAAGATTGTTTCTGAAGATACTGAACATTTTATCGTCAATTACTGGATTGATTATCAATGCCACGTTCTTGATTTGATGACATTACTCTTTGGAGTTTCCTTGGTCTTTTTTCCATCTACTGTGAAATTGTATCACCAATCCGTGCAAGAGGCAAGTCCCAAAATGGGACAACGGTTTTCTTCCATAAATTACAACGCTATTATGCCTTTAGCGCAACATTTTCAACCATCAACTTCAATGAGCCAGAAGTTGATGGACCATATGGTGGAAATGATGAGTAAAGTTCCAGTTTTGTCATTGATCAACGTCAATCTGGTCAAACAGATCAATGTTGTTCATCTACTCACATCATATCTTTTTGATGTCCTCATTTTGACTCTTGTTCACCTGCTATCTCACTTCCCATACTTTGGTAAATTTGTAACACCAATCGTTACATTTTCCTACAGTTATCCAATTTGTGGCGGACTGGTGGCCTCCTTTGGATCTCTAATATCAGTGCCATCAATATTGCCGTCGTTTTTGATTCCTTCAGCTCCTAGAAGAATGTTTTCACCTTTCAAAGCGCCTCACAATAATGCCATTGATACCTTCAATGAAACATACTTTGCAAACATCTTACCCTTGGCAGTGTTTTTAACCACTTTTAGACTGCTCCACTACTACACAAGTGTCTATTTTAACCAAATGCCCTTCAATAAGAACCAGATCCACCATTGGACTAAGTCAAGATCAGGAGTCCTAATTGGTTACGTTATCACCATATACATTATCTCATCGATCCTGGGTCCGTTTGGGTTCATTGGTATTTACACAGGTCTAGGAGGTGCTGGGGACCTTATTGGAAAAGTTACGACGGTTCCCCCAATGGCACAGTCACCAATACTTTCAGCTAATGGGGATGATGAATTTGAAGATAGATCAAATTCAAGCACAAGATTGGCAGATATGCACAAATTGGGTGATTGGCTCGAAGGTGAAACAGCTCTCTTTGTCACTAAGAAACAATACCTAACCAATATCATTGAAGATTTCAATAAATTACTCGAGTAGTTTAATTCAATCTCTCATTATATACCCCCATAACCAATATATTTACCTTATAAAATACGATTCAAATGACTCACTTATTTAACCTGTTTAGCAATACAGGTAAAACCACTAGTGATCCGACGCTGGCATACAAGATCAACCCAAGCCACATTTGGAAATAGTACACTCTGAAAATCTGTGAATGAGTGAAAGACAAGACAAAGATGCCTAGAAGTTTTGTCATCGTGATTCCAGAAAGTGTAGATGGGCCCACCATGATCAAAGATTCCATGGCAATGTTATCAATACTTTCATTCTGTCCAAACTCTTCATCATCTTCTCCTAGCGTAACTTGTTGCTGCGATCTAAATGTATATTGACGTACTAAATGAATCCCAAATTCGACACTCAAGCCAAGACATATCACCAAATTGACCAAACTGACCGCATTGAGTCCAATTCCAAACAACGCCATCCATGATCCAATCCCAATTAACACAATAACCAAATACAAAACCAAAATGAGCGAGTTTTTCCATGATCCCAATAACAACGTAGAAACGGCCCAAATCAGTACACAACCAGTTGTCAACAACCCCAAAGTTAACTTAATCAACCCTGAGTATTGGACAAAAAAAATGTAAAACGGTGAATATGCCCAAATGGACAATTGAGGTTGATTGATTTCAACTTCATTCAAAATTCTCTTTGTATTTGCCAAAGCATTGATGAAATCCTCCTGCGATTTCAACGGTGTATGTGAAGTTCTGAATGCTGATCTCCTGATACCTTCTATTTCCTCACCATCATCAACCCGATGAGTTATTAAATCAACTTGATGACCATATGGCGCTTTACCTGCTAGAGGACAAGAATCACTATCTTGATCTAACCACACAAGTAAGTATTCCAAGAACTCACCCCCCTCTGGAAATCCATCCATATTGTAATCCCATCTCTTACCCTCGTAACATGACTGGCAAACTCTTGGTGAAGAAAAGGGTGGGCAGAATTGTTTATCTGGCGAGCGACGCTTAACAGCACAACAGTCGTTCAAACTGGGATTCAGCCACATGAGAAAATCGTCTAGCCATGAAGCAGGTGGTTCTGCTATTGTTGAAACCAGTGGACGCTCTGATTCTTGGAGAAGAATGTTCACCAATGAAAAAGAATCACATCCTGTGAATTTAGAACAAAGGGCCTTTTGTGCATTACGCTGAGTGATGTCTTGATCTTCAACAATAAAATACACTGGCGGTCCCACATTAAGATAATCATACATGCTGTTGAAGTAATTGATTAAATAAGAATCCGCAGGAAGTGCTACTCGCTGATCAAGTCCTAATTCGATTTTGGGCAACAACGATAGGGAAACACCTGTCATGGCAATAGTCATCAGTAAAACAAAATTAGAAACGTTATTCGACATCAACCATGGTGCATATATTGTTTTAAAAATGGTATCAATGACACCTTCTTGTTTTTCTTGTTCAACAAGTGGCGGATCACCATCATCATTCTGAACTTCAATGAATGACAAAATATCCAACTTACCCTGTTGAATTCTCTTTAAATCTAGACTGAACACAGACAAAAACACCGTCAGTTGTAATATTGTGTTGAATAGAATGGCCATCACCGAATAGAGTGCAAAGTTTCTAACTGCAGGCATCTGAACAAAACTACCCAATAGGAAACAAATTATTTGACAAGAACAGCTTAAGAGAATACTCGCACCAATAGTGGAAACACCTCTGGCTATTGTTTCCGCAATTGTGATATCCCCCAATGAAAGTGATTCCACCTGATGAATGGAATTGCAAATAAGAAAAATGTTATCTACTCCAACCGCAAGAATAAGAAATGGAATAACTTCTGCAATGATGAGTGTTGACTTCAAACCAAGAATGGACCAAAAACCAACAGAAGCTGTGACAGATAGCATAACAATGACTATACCAATGAATCCCAATCCGAACCTAGTATGTATGAGTAATTTCAATGGAGCCTGAAAATTCTTGATAACACCAAACGGAGAGACAAATTTGAAGTTAGAACCGGACTTGCGCAATGTTCCTAATGCCAAAGAGGCATAGGTGAACATGACTAGATACGAGATGATAACAATTTTTGCATCTGTGTTAGTCGATTTGTTAAGTTCCTTTTCGAGTGATATTTCTGTCATGAACCCAATGTCTAACCCTCGCAGCTCTGTTTCTTGTGTAAGTTCATTTATTAAATACTCTTCCAACACATGCTCCCAAGCGGTAGCAAACTTAACTTGATCACTTTCAGGGTCATTATTGTTATTGTTCAACAAGGTGACGACAATTGCAGACGCCTCCAAAACTGGCTCGATAACATTACCACCAAACACTAATGAGCTTCTTAAAGGCTGTTGAAATGATGGTAAACATTCAACCGGCGAAGCAGCACAGTGACTAATTGAATCTGTCCAGTTGTCATCATTGAGTTTACTGATGTCGCCGTTAAAATACTGAGTGAACGACTCCAAAACACAAGCCCCGTCATCTCCCAAAGGCTTAAAACAAATGTCTTGATAGGATATCTGTACACCATCCACATCCGCAGTCAAAGTTAGAATTTCCTGCTCTTTTTCGAACCACCATTTGACAAAATCGAAAGATTGAAGAACCGGACCGGTGGAGTTAGAGATGATCACCTGTTGCGTACGATAGAATGGGCCAAAGCTTTCATCGAATTTTTGCTTCTGGACATATTCGTTCGCACTTGGCGAGACCCATAAATGAACAGGATCGGTCTCAAGCTCAAGCTGTGTCATGCCCAGTGATAGCAAAAAGACAACTATCGTACCAATCGTGATCACTTTGGACACATTGCTGGCACAGTACTCACCCAGAGAAAAAAACCATGATTCTAGGGTGTCATTGAGAGACGTGGAATAAGCAAACTGATTGATATCGACATATGTGTCAATATCGGCCACTATTTCCTGTGAAGTCATCATCTCATCGTTATCATCCACGAGGAAACCGGAGTCTTCTTTCTTCCGCCCTCTGTAGTATTTGAAAACAAAGTGTCCTAGAAAGACCATAATGTATGCGAAAAGAAGAACTTTGGAGTCAAAAAAAGCCACCGACTGCGGGACGTCTTCTAAGACAGGACATATTGAAGGACAGTCGGAACAGGCGCATTTGAAGTTGACATCTGCGTCATCACAATATTTAGGAATAATGCTGAGCAAATTTTTGTCAGCCTCGGATTTGTACCGGAAGTTGATTTGAAACGGCGATCCACCCAACTGGGGTTTCTCATCACCAAGAAAGCTCAAAAATTCTTGGTAAGTCTGCGCCCCACCACCAATTAGATCCATAGCAAAGCCGTTAGTGGCTCCAAATTTAATTGATTTGCACGAATCAAAAAAACCAGCACTAAAACAGTCGCCATCAATGAAGAAATTCACCTCCTTGGCCACATCGTTGCCTTCCAAATCTTTCTGCGAGCTTTTCACCGCGATAAAGTCGCCCTGATGCGGTGAACACGAAAAATGACAAAAAAGCTGATAAAAGTTGTCTCTACAAGCGGGACAAGAGGCAATAAGCGGGTCTACACGTTGCAAATTAGTTTCTAAAGCATCTATTTGGTCATTGTCGCAGCATGCGTAGTCAGTATCTCGCCACGCTTCCCCACAGATGGAAACCAAGCGATTGTAGGCCTCAGGAGCGAGTTTTGAAGCCGGTTTTTTCCCCACTAGGGGCAATTTGGGTCCAAAGTATTCTACCGAGCTCCCTGTGCCTAGAAGAGCACAGAAAGACTGGGAATCAGCCATCTAAAAGAGCTCTGATAAGAAAAAGTATGCGCCACATAATTTTTTTTCACAACGGAAAAACTGTGATGGAATTTTAGTTATGACGAAAACACTTTTTTCATACAAATCATCACTCTATGGACGGCTCCGCGGCACTAGAGCTCACACAGATGCTACCAGAGTTGTCCTCGCAAATGGGGGATGCGGACAAGCAAAATGCGGGCCAAAAGGCCACACCGGAGGGGCTAGAGACGACGTTCAATAGCAACACACTTGATCTGGAACCAAATCCGTTTGAACGGTCCTTTGCACGCAACGAGAGCCCTCAAACGGGCGCTAATAAGCTGGCCACAGCTCCTCCGGAGCTGACGGTATCGCTTTCCAGCGTTTTAAACTCACAATTGCCGCCCCAGGGCGCTATCAGTGACATTTCTAATCAAACACAACAACAACAAGGTGGTGAAGGAGAGAATCAAATGCAAATTCCAGAACAACAGGCTCAGCAGCAGTACCAGATGCTATCGCAACCACAATTACAGCAAATGCCCAGCAATTCGCAGCTGAGATTCAGCGGTTTAGGCATGTCTCCACCAGTTTTAACTCCAGGCGGTAGCAGAAGATTACCGGCTTCTTCGTTGCTGCCTCCACTTCCAGGAGTTCTATCCCCCGGGGGAAGCTTGATAGGGACCCCAGGGATCTGGAACGCGTTGTTCCCAAGTCAAGGAAACATTTCTAAGGACCCTACAGATTTGGGTCATCCTGTTCCTTCAAATGCGAGTTTAATGGATCAAAACCAGGTTCAACAACAGATAAACGAACAAGCCCAACCGGTAGCCAAATTGGAAGGTCAAAATGACCAAAATGCCGCTCACCAGCAGGCTCAATTGTACAATATGATCATGAGCACAAAGAAGTCAGGGTTGACACCGAACGGATCGACGCTGAGAACCGGATTGACACCGGGGGGGAACATCATGAGTCAATTCAACCAACTCAACGGTATCACATCCATGGAAAACGGACAAATGACGCCGGGACTGATGTCGATTTTAGCTGCGTCTAACGAATTGGACCAACAGCATTCACAGCAAACACAGCAACAGACAAACGCGCAGTCACAACAGCAGCCGCAACAGCAAATGATGCCAATGGCAATGCCAATGACTATGCAGATGCCAATGCCGGGCTCTCTATCAATTCCCGAGGAGCGAGTTCCTGTGAGTAGTGAAATCAGCAACGGAGTCAGGCCACAGAGACTTAGAAGAAAACGTTCACAGACGGCTGTGAGCGAAACACCTGAACCGGAGCCTGCAGTGCAGAAAAAGCGTGGTAGAAAGGCCAACGGCCCGAAAAAGACAGCTGGCACCGAAAAGACCACAACTGCTACCGGCAAGAGACGCAAGGGTTCGCTTTCAGAACAGGAAAAACGTAAATCATTTCTTGAGAGAAACCGACTAGCTGCGTCCAAATGTAGAGAGAGAAAGAAGCAGATGGTGCAACAGATGAAAATCGATCTGGAAGAACAGGAGCAGGAAAACGAGGCCCTACGGTCACAAATCGGTCTTCTAAGAGATTACGCATTGACGCTACGAAGTGTACTGTTTTCCCACAAACATTGCCAAGAGATGGCGGACTCTGTTGGCGGTCCAGAGTCGTTGGCCAAGATTTTCAACGGCGGAACTGAAGGCAAGCTGGACGACCACACGCTTCCAGAGTTTCTGAAGGAGCCAGCGAAACGTGAGATGGAAGAAGAGGACGAGGAAGATGGAGAGGACGATTCCGGAAAGTAAGAGCTCTTTTGTATATTATTATTGTATGGTACGCTAGCGCTGAGCGGTCACGTGACTCTCACGTGACCAACTTTGTGCAGTCACGTGATTGATCCATCTCCACCACAATAATAACAAATCCACTCAAATTAATCTCGCATTCTAATCGCGTCTTCTTTATCCCCAATGTCCTACAACTACATCAGCAAGGCAGGCAAGTTCCTATGCATTGGCAGAAACTACATGGCCCACATCAAGGAGCTCAACAATCAAGTTCCTAGCGAGCCCTTCTTCTTCCTTAAGCCAGGCTCTTCTGTTTTGAAGCAAGGCGAAGGCGACATTCTCATTCCAAAGAACGTGGTTGCCCACCACGAAGTCGAGCTTGCCTGTGTCATTGGCAAAGACTTGAAGAATTTGGATCCGGAAACCTTTGGTCCAAAGGAAGCTCTGGAAGCAATTGACGGGTATGCGTTAGCCATTGATATGACTGCGCGTAACGTCCAAGATAAGGCAAAGAGCAAGGGTTTGCCATGGTCCATTGGTAAGGGTTTTGACACGTTCATGCCCATTTCTCCGTTCATTGCAAAAGACAAGATTCCAGATCCTTACAACGTCGAACTCAACTTGAAGGTCAACAATGATTTAAGACAGCACGACTTGACCAACTTGATGATCTTCCCAATCCACAAGTTTTTGTCCATGATGAGTTCCATCATGACCATTGAAAAGGGTGACGTTATTCTAACTGGTACTCCTAAGGGTGTTGGTGCTTTGAAGCCAGGAGACGAAGTTGAAGCTTGGATTGAGGTCAATGGCGTTAGAATCACCGAAGGTGACTTGAAGTTCCACTGTAGCCAAAAGCCAGGTCCCTATGAGTTCAAGCTTTAGACAGATACCAGCGAAGCAAAAAGCGAGCGATTGGAAATGCCTTGCTGGACACTGAAACGCTTCCTTAGAGCCCGATCCTTTATACAAGCCAATGTATTCACGTAGACGCCACTATGGACCAGCGACAGTGCCAATACGTGGCCAGAGAACAGCGTTCTCGCTGCTTTCCTCCAAAGTCACGTGACGTGTCACGTGACCCGTATCAAGCAGTATCTAATTTTTCAAGCCGAACGGACTTTGAAATTCGAAAGTGACTCTTCTTTCTTTCATTGTAAAGACCACTTAAATGTCACCAAAGCACCAGGCCGAGTATCTTCCTGCAGAAGAGCTTTCCATTTCCTCAGTTCTCCAAGGTGGCTACAACCACCCGCTTCTTAGAGCTTGGCAACATGAAAAAACGCTTGAGAAGAACATGTTCATTTTCCCACTCTTTATCTCCGATGAGGCCGACGAAGAGACTGCGATCGAGTCTTTGCCAAACATCAAGAGATTTGGTATCAACAAAATTGTCCCATACGTTGAAACTTTGATCAAGAAAGGGCTTAAGTCCGTGCTTTTATTTGGTGTGGTGAAGAAGGAAACCAAAGACGAAGAAGGTTCCCCAGCTGATGACCCTAATGGACCAGTCATTTTGGCCACTAAAGCACTCAGAGAGGCTTTCCCAGACTTGTACATCATGTGTGATGTTTGTCTCTGTGAATATACCTCTCATGGTCATTGTGGTGTTCTCTACAATGATGGCACAATAAACACTGAAATGTCCATTAGAAGAATTGCTGCTGTCGCGGTGAACTACGCTAAGGCAGGTGCCAACTGTGTCGCTCCTTCCGATATGATCGATGGCAGAATCAAGGCTATCAAGAGAGGTTTGATTAATGCCGGTCTATCTCATAAGACATTTGTCATGTCATACTCGGCCAAGTTCTCAGGATCTCTCTATGGTCCGTTCAGAGATGCCGCAGACTCCTCTCCAAGCTGTGGTGACAGAAGATGCTACCAATTGCCATCAGGTGGTGCGGGTTTAGCCAGAAGAGCGCTTGTTAGAGATCTCAACGAAGGTGCAGACGGTATCATTGTGAAGCCATCTACTTTCTACTTGGACATTGTTAGAGACGCGAGCGAGATTTGCAAGGACTATCCTCTTTGCTGCTACCATGTCTCTGGTGAATATGCCATGCTTCATGCTGCTGCCGAAAAGGGTATTGCTGACTTGAAGGCTATTGCATTTGAAAGTCACTATGGTTTCTTAAGAGCCGGTGCAAGATTGATTATCAGTTACTTCACGCCAGAGTTTTTGGTTTGGTTGGATGAAGAGCAAAAGCTGTAGAAAGGTTGATGAAACAGTACTTTGCTGAGTTCAGCAAGTGAAGATCGTGTAGTTGATGAAATTCTGTTTATAGTGTATAAAGCGAGTGGTTGAGAGATTGCAGCACAAGCTTTATGAGAGTGCTGACGCTTAGCTTGAGGGATTGTGCCAATAGTCACGTGACCTCAAGATTAGATATACAAGAGTAATATGTCCTATTGCGTAGTATGAAGAGCGTATCTTGCCCTTCAAGCTGTTCTCACCCAATTCTTACCACTTCTACTGCCCTCAATTTCAAACTGACTGCGTAATCACCCGGAAATCTCCTCTAATGCATATTTTCCATACCAACCGCAGATCTGTGCGGGTACCTCTGCAAAACAGGACCTACACTAACGCCAAAACTCCCAAGCATAGTCTCAAAACATATTTCCCTTTAGATCCACTGTAAATCGCCCATATACATCACGGATGCGATCTCGCTCTTATCAAGCCAACATTGGCTCCTGAGGCTCTTCCCTTCTTGCAACAGGCTTTTGCTCCTCTCTCCGCGCTGGCTTTTCCAACGCTCCCTTTGGAGCTTGCGGTAACGACTCCAAAGCATTTGATTCTGTTCTACCTTGACCCAGTTCTGCCTGCAGTGCTCTGAGTTCATCATCGACGTCGATATCTTCGCCCACACCCTGTGCCAGCACCTCACTGACTTCCCGTTCGTTAGCAACACCATCTGCAGTCTCATCCATCACTCTTTCAACCTTTTCAAGGCTCAACTCCTTGTTGATCTCGCCGAGAACTGCTGCCCCCATTTGGAGACCTTGGAGCACGTCTTTCTCCACCAATTTGAACTCCACCGTTTCAATAACTTCCTCCAGAGAATCACACTGGGTCCTAAGCTTGTCTAAATACCCCTCATGTCTCTGTTTGCGGCGCAAAGCCCGCTTAGCCTTATCCTTGTTACCAGCACTCAAAGCCAATTTTGCCAATTTCACGTCTTCCTCGGACGCTAATTCCAATCTTTTTTGAGCTTTATGGAGCTCATCCCTTTGCAATTTGAGTTTAAGAATCGTCTTTTCCTGGGAAGACACTGACGCCGTTTTAGAGCCAGTTTGTCCCATCTTGACCTGGATAAAACCCGCTTATTCGGAAAAACATTTTTTTTGCATCTCTCTTCTTTACTTAATGGAATACGGCAAACGCTATTTAGAGACCTATGGCTGGAAACAGGGCTCAGCATTGCAACAGGGAGGAATAGCGAAGCCGGTTTTGGTGAAACACAAATTTGATTTGCGTGGTTTGGGCCACAACGCCCAGGAGGGCGTTGCATGGTGGGAACGAGTTTTCGATGGTCAGCTACGAACGCTGAAGGTTGGAGACCAGGGAACGTCTGTGGACACTGCACACGCTTTTGCTAAGGCAAATAGCGTTGATTCCAAGGGCTCAGCGCTTTACAAGGTCTTTGTTAAGGGCCAAGGTTTAAAAGGTACTGCGGACGAGACACCGATGCTCAAGGTGGAGAAGGAGGAGTCTCAGTTGGTTTTGTTTGATAGCGAGAGCGAGGCCGAAGATGAAGGTGGCAAGAAAGCGGGCCGCAGAGCCAAACGCGAGGCTAAAAAGGAGGTCAAACGTCTGAAACGCGAGGCCAAGGCCGCTAAGAAGGCGAAGAAGGCGCGAAAAGCAGCAAAGAAGGCTAAGCGGGCGTCAAAGAAAACGGAATAGTCTTGAAACAGAGTCACACCAGTATGCAAGACTCAAAATAGAGGCCTTCTGATTCATCACGTCACGTGACTCTGAGATCCGGTCACGTGACATGATTTTTTTTTTCACGAAATCGGCCCACTTTGCAAAACTCTTCATGCGAATCCCACATTTCTCATTCTGCATTCGCAAGATGCCATTGAACACACAGCAATTTGTACCAATAGACTTCACAAAATTCAACTATCCCACCGCAAACATCTACTCCCAGCAAATGGCGTTCTTACCGCAATTTCCAGACAATACTCAGCATTATCAACCACAGCATCATCAACAACAACAGATTCCATCCTATTTCAACCATACTCCCCAATATCCTCCTCAACAGATGTACTCCTTACATTCCAGTGTCACAATGACAACCCCACCGTCGTCAGTGTCACGCTCGTCTTCATTCGAAACTCAGAGACAGATCCGTATCGAAAACCACAAACAAAAGTCGTATCCACAACAATACAAGCGGTCCAACTCCGATCCAACACATGGTAAGCCATTGAGATTTGTCTCCGGGCCCTACGACTTGGACGCGCCTAAAAGAAAATACAAATACAGATCCCAGTCACAAAAGTACATCTCTTCAACAAGTTACATCCCAGCAGATGCCAATGCAAACACAAGCCAGTTCTCTAAGGAAGATATGATCATCATCAATAACATCTTGCCAATGGCTGAAATTCACAAGTGGAAGTACATTTCCAACAGACTATCCAAGAGTAAATCTAAGAAATTGAACTCGGAATATTGCATTTCCAAGTTCCACCAGATGTACAACTTGCCATTCAACCAAAACAATTCGCCATTAGACTTAAATTACAGTTTGAAATTGAAACAGAGAGATGCTAGCGAGGGTGAGAATTTCGAAGGAATTGTCGGGTCCAGTCTAGGTTATATTCTGAGTAAAGACGGGTGGAATTTGATTGACTAATTAGTTTCAGATCACCATTTAAACTATTTAATTGGCTAGTCCTTTTCTTCTTCCAGCTTAGTTTTCCCTTGATTCACCTTTTTTGATTTCTTTTGTTTTTGAATTTGACCTTCTCTTCACCTTTCTCTCTGTCTCTGTTTCTGTTTCACTTTTATTTCATTTTTATAGATATCAATCTCGATCGCATTTGCGTACATAGACTATATCTGCATTCTTAGATACATTAAGGACACAGTACGTAAAAAGTTAAGATAGTCACGTGACATCACGTGATCATCCAATTGTATTTCAGATCCATCTGAAAAAACTCCATCCATGTTCAATCATCATCTTCTGTTCATGTCTAAAGTGGTTCAAATAGGTGCTAAATACACTCCAGAGTTTTCCAAATATTTGGTCACATCATCTGGGTTTAAAAGATCATTCATTCATGATTTGGACCTTGAATTGGGCTCCAATAACAAAAACATTGTGCAAATGGTTGTTGAAATTCCACGTTATGAGGTTGGTAAGTTTGAAATTTCCAAAGAAATCGAGGGGAATCCAATTGTCCAGGACACTAAGAAGGGTAAATTAAGATTTTTGAACAATATTGCACCTTATGCTGGATATCCAGTTAATTATGGTGCGCTACCACAAACTTGGGAAGATCCTACTTTGGGTGTTAGCGTTGGTAACGATGGCAAGAGTTTATTTGGTGATAACGATCCTCTAGATGTTTGTGAAATCAGTGATTTCAAATTAGATGTTGGTGACAGAACCCATGTTAAAGTTTTAGGTGCTTTGGCCATGGTTGATGATGGTGAACTTGATTGGAAAATCTTAGGTGTTTCTCCTAAACACCCACTTGCTGATAAGCTAGAGAATCCTGCTGATGTTGACAAGTACATGCCTGGCTTATTGCCTGGATTGAAAAAATGGCTAAGGGATTACAAGTTACCTATGGATAAACCACAGAATGAATTTGCTTTGAACGGCGAATGGATTGGTCAAGAAGAGGCCATGAAGGTTGTGGAAGAGTGCCATGAAAGATGGAAGATGCTTGTCAATGGTCAAGTGGAGGGAAAGAAATTCCCTGTTGGTGTCAATTGGACTAAAAAAGATACTAAGGGGTTTAGAGAAGATCAAGAAGCTGTCCAAGAAGAAGGATTGAATGATGCTACTGTTCCTGAAGAGGTTAGTAAAATTTACTATTACAAATAATGTTTCCGAGTGTGAATGGTGTGTTTCTTGTATATAGTTACGATCAATAATAATGATAATGTAAAGAACGTTTGCACCAATGCTTGAATGGTTTTAAAAACTTTCTATTGGGAAATCGGTGCAGACTTTTGATGTGTCAAGTGAGGAACTTGATCAACAAAAAATCAATCCTAATGACACAAACCGCATGGCATCAAAGATGCTGCGTTCACTATCAAAATTATGCTAATTCCAAATGCTCATTCATCAAAAAACAAGGTAGGAACAAACCATTGGGGGTAGCTGGAAGACTGCCAGCAAGATTATGCTGTTTAGTTTAGGAATGAAGTGCCATGGAACCAATGTGGCGCAGTAAATGCAAAACGTACTTAACATTCGGAGATAAACAAATGAACTTTGTAAACCATGCACAAAATATGCATGGAGTAATTAAAATTTCATGCAGGTTCATGTGCTCTGTGTTGATTAATTAGTCCAATAAAGTCGGATTAGTCAAATTGGTTAAATTATTTTGACGGTCTTTTTTGTCAAAGTAGTCAAATAGTCCAAATTTGGCGGCTTTTTGAACTATTCAGAGCGGAAATTATATGACTAGAGATGCTGAATTTGAATTAAAATCCCACTACTATGAGCTTTTTTGGGAAACACCCGGAGATTTTAATTAAATGGCATAACTGCCATTTTCACTAGTGAGCTCATTTTAACGAATATCTAGAAATATGAACTAAAATAGAAGCCTTAACAAATGAATGTATCATTTAATCATAAGAATTAACCTCAAAAAATCAACACTCATTTACGTAAAAACGCTCTTTAGTATACGCCCATACTCAACCAAGAAATGTAGTCGCATTATAGTAAAATTCACGTTATTACGCTAACTTAATTGTTATACAAATCGATCAACGATCGTATGCTTGAAGAACTAAATATATCTATCTCATCATGTCATATTCAACCAATCCCACTCTTTTTCGTCTTTTTTCCCCACTTGCTGTGTATTTGATCTACTGCTGGAATCTGGAAGTTGATGGAAAACTGGAGTTATATTAGACGATATCATTTCTGGGCCAATATTATTAAGCGAATCAAAATTAACATCGAAATCATTAAGTAAGAAGTTGGCATCTATTATTGGATCTGAATTTGTTGCCAAACTACCAGAGTTGGACATTAGTGGCCTATTACCAGATGTATTGGAGCTTCTTCTTTTGGAAAGTTGAACGTTGCCATTGTTTGTTGGTGTACCTGATGTAGAAGTTGGTGTTCCCTTCTTCTTTGATGTTGTACCTCTTTGTCTCTTTTTGATGACATCTGTTTTCATACTCAATGGTCTGACAACACCATGAAGTTTGAGGAATAAACCACATGCATTACACAAAGGTTGACCTTCTGGGTTCCTTCTCCAAAGGGGTGTTGTTTTAGTTTGGCAATTGGTACATTGAATGGTTGAGTCTTCGGCTGTCGAACCTTTAGGCGTACCAGATTCAGATTTTTTCCCACGACGAGCTGTTCCAGCAGATGCAGTTGCAGAGGTTAAATTAGTGTTGCTAATGCTATTATTGTTGTTATTTTGTTGCAGTTTTCTCTTTCCTGGTGTTGTTGATGGTACGGATCCTGACACCTTTTTTGGATTGACCTTATTAAATGCCATGTTAACATCACCATCGAAGTCAACACCTCCACTTTGCATGTTTGTTGTATCAAATTGGGTGCTTTTTGGATTGAAATAATTTGGTGAGTCAGTCATAACCATTGGACTATTATCGTAATTAGAGTGTAAACTTGAAGGTCTGATTCCACCTGAGAAACTATTGCTATGACTATGGCTTTGAAAACTGGCTTGTCTATAAAGCGGCGTGTTACTTGCCATGGATGTGTAAGAGTCTCTTCTTGTGCTTACAGGAATACCACCAATGCCCATTGGGGAGCCTGCGGTGGTAACTGAGGAGGGTAAAAACATATCTTCAGGGATTGGAGTGTACTCGTCAAACTCCAGATTCAACAGGTCCAGATCTGTTTCTTGATTAGGTGTTTGTAAAAGGTTGGAGCCAGCCTGTTGCGTCATCAGGATACTCTGAGAAAGCTTTGAAGGTTGGGACGCCGTTAATGGCGTGATACTTTGTCTTTTGAACCCAGAGTACGTCTCCGTGTTATCCATCATGTAATTATCGTTCGATGAAAGCGACTTGATGTGTTCCAGATAGTTGAATTCATCTTGATTGTTGTCAATTGTGTCAGAAGAAGCATGCATAATCTCCGAGTCAGTGATGCCTAATTCTGGGAACTGAGGCCATATCTCACTCATTTGATTGTTCTTCAGTGCGCTGGCTCGCAGACTAGCCCCCAAGGTCTCTCGTTTTGCTTGCTTTGCCTCCACAAACATCAAACGCCACGTAAAGTTTAAGACCCGCTGTGCGTGCGGCAGTGGGGTGTTTTGGCTCCCTGAAAAGACTCCCATGTTCTTCTCCGCCCACTGCGCACTCTTGTGGTACGTTTTCCACAGTGCCAGCGTCGTGGCCGCGTCTGTAGCCTCCATTGTCATTTCTAGCTGAGAAAGAAAGCCCGTCAAAGAGAAAGAAATGAAAACCCGCGAAATTGTAAAGTCAAATTTGATAAGATCACGTGACGCGTCACGTGACATGACAATTTTTTTATTTTACCCAGTTTTTCAAGATTTTTCATTTTTTCACATCAAACTAACATTTTTATCTTGAAATCATGGTTCTTTCGCCCGCTGAGAAGGCCTACATCCACGACGGGCTTGTGGCTGCACACGTATCGCGTTCAGATTCCCGTTTAGCAAATCAGTACCGTCCATTGAAGGCTACTTGCTCTATTTTACCCAATTCAAATGGCTCTTCCAGGATATATACGGCAGATGGTATAGAGTGTATTACGAGCGTGAAAACGCAGGTTGTTCGCACCGACGAGTTGGAAAAACTTGTGAATCTGGACTTGGACATTCAGGGTGAAAGAGACGACACCGTTCTCATTTCTCATTCCGTTTCCACAATCAAAACTGCACTTTTAAACACTCTGGACAAGAATTTGCTCAGGATCACTGAGAAATACTATTTCAAATTGAACATCGATGTCGCAGTTTTAGCAACGCCAGAGGACTTTCAGTCAAGCTCCTACACATTGCAATCACTTGTAGAGCTTGTTTCCATGGGAGTTTATTTGGCGTTGAAATCCACCAGAATTCCATTACTCACTTCCGAAGAAAACGATGGAGACATTGAAGAAGAACCTACATTCAACGACGATTGGGAGGAGGCGAGAATGCTTCTCCCGAAAGAAGTCAATCCCATCATGATTTTTGTTGTGGGTATTGCCAACACAAACGTCATCATCGATCCAAGTCTGGAAGAATTGCAGGTTCTTCATCACGGTGTTTCATTGGGATATTTCAACGGAAGTATAGTGGCACCTATGCAAAGTCTTCTGATGGACACGGACTCGACATCTGCAGTAGATCAAAGAATGATTGTTAAGGCCATTGAACTAGTCTCTCAAATAGGAAAAGAAGTCACCGATGCGCTGAATTTGATTGCAGCACAACAGGTTGACGCTTTTGAGTTAGCTTTCTAAGTACTGGTTGAAGCTTTTGAGTTAGCTTTTTAAGTAATTTGTATCTGTGTAATAACTATATCTATATATCTATTCTAAGTACCGGAGTTTTGCACAAAGGTGGGTAGTTAGCTTTCTAAGTAACGGTTGACACATTCCACTCAACTTTCTAAGTGATTTTATTTGTATAACAACTATATCTATATATTTCAGAGTTTCAACAATGTTGTGCAGAGTATGCTTGAACAATAACTGCAGTTGCTGTTTGAATGTTCATTGATCTGACAATACCCGACTGTTTGATGATGACACACATGTCCAATTCTGCAAGCAGATCCCCAGGAATACCTTCTCTTTCCTTACCAATCAAAATCAAACTCTTTTCAGGGAACTTCAAATCACCATTGAGCTCAATGGACTTGTCAGTTTGTTCTAATCCAATCAATGTATATCCTTCCTTCTTCTTCATCTTCATGAACTCAGCAATATCCTCCATTTTGACTTCCACCATCGGCATCCATCTGTCTGCAGTGACCGCAACACTCTTGAATTCTGCATTTTCCTTAACACTCAAATCGTGCATAGTCATCCAACCAGCACCGAGACAATCGCACAAACGGCAAATACCACCTAAATTAGGTGGCTTGTCGACTAATGATGAAACAACAATCAATGGAGATCTCTTAATTTGTGATGCAGCTCTCCCACTTTCATCCAATTCCATAACAGTGGACCAAGCTCCTGATTTAGTTTGTAAGAGTGAAGACTCTTCATCGTATTCATCGATGGCAACATCAAACCTGACTTCATCAACCCTGTCCGCTTGAACCCAATACTTTGTTTCATCCTTACCAACAGAATATCTACAAAGTTCAACTTGTTTCACGTTCAGAAACTTGGTGAAATTTGATTCATAGATTGCATCGATGTGTCTATCTGAAATTTTCATAAGAACACCGCCTGCAACTGCAACTAAATTCAAATCTTGCAAAATGTCCCAAATGAGTGCATCACCTGTACGGTAATGTGTCCAACTATCTCCTTGCCTAGAAACTTCATAAATCTTAGTCAATGTATTGACCAATGGCTTAGCAAACTCCAAATTCTTCTTAACCATTTCTTGATAAATGACGCATGCCATAGAAGAAGAGAAATGTCTGTTAAGAGCCCTATTAGATGTAGCTGTTGGAATGACAACGTTAGAAACAAAGTCGGTCAAAAATTCAACTTCCTTGTCCTTAGTGAACTTTTGTGCGACTAAGATAGAAACTCTTTCAAAAATGGTAATGACTAATGGTTGTTGAGCTTCAACACCTTCCTCAAAAACAGAATAAACCATCTCCTTGCAATCCGGATACTTATGTAATGTCAATGCAATCATCCATTCCATGTACATTCTAACCAATGGTGATGCTTCTTTGAACAATCTAGGCAAAAGTTTATGTTCCATGTATTTCAAAACATCTTCCTTTGGTAATAGTTCATAAGTAAGGAGTAAAATTGAATACAGTTGAATACGTTTCCATTGCTCTTCAGAATCAGTTCTCTTCTTTGGATTCAACAATCTGAAATTCTCTTCAGAATCATTAACAATGTAATCCCATAAAGTTTGACCAAACTCGACACTCTTAGCACCACCACAAATAGCCATGATGTTAACCCTATAACTAATTTCTGGTTTACCATAAACTTGGGAATACAAACTGCGTCCTGATAAGTTAAGACTTTGGTCATATTGACTAGCAACTAAAACATCCAACTTGAAAATGTTTAAATCGGATTGTCTCAAAAAGGTCGCCTTAGCAATAAGCTTGGCCAACCAGTGAGTCTTTTCAAACTCCTTGTTGTAATTGATTTGATATTCAGCGATAGATTGTAAAAGGTAAGGCAAAATGGCCTTTCTACCGGCAGATTGGTTAATGACGTCGTCACCTAATTTGAAAATCCAAGATGCAAGTTCTTGGTCTTCAATTGTGTACTGCAATAACCTTGGATTCATTAGTAATGAAATGAATTTTTGATGCAAATCACGCTGGTTCAAAATGAGTCTGTCCTTGATCAAGTCTTGCCAAATAAGGTCAAGAGATGAAACGATATCCTTAGCATGCTGCAGAGTGAGACCTTCTTTGGAGTTGTCGCTGTTGATAAACGTTTGCATGAGTTCAACGTTTGCTGAGTGTGAATAATACTCACTCAAACTGACAACGTCACTAGAAATTGAAATAATCTTAGATTTAAATTCAAAAGTGAATTCATTGATTTTCATCAATTCCTTAGCAATGTTCAAAATGAAAGATACAGCTTCATCCTTCGACTTATAAAATGTAACATCTGTTCCTCTTGGAATAGACTTCATGACCTTTGGTACAAGGTCGACTAATGAATCCAAAGAGATAGTGAAGTTGGTGTTGAAAACACACTTCTTGATACACTTTTCAACAAAGTTGAATTGATAAATAGTGTCCTTCATAGATTCCATATCATCAATTTCACATAATTCTTGCACAACTTTAGTGAACAATGGAGCAATATCTAAACTTTCCCAGAATGCAACACTAAATAAAACATCAATGTTCAAAAAACTTTCACAGTTTTTGTAAACCTGCATTGGTAGATCCTTAGATCCTAAAACCATTTCACCAATCAGATGTTCAACTTTAGAAACAATCAATGGTTCGGTCCAAAAAGAAGAAAAATCAGAACATGAGTTGGTTAACTGAATGATCAATATAGAACATTGTGGGTGAGATAAAATAGCTGGAACAAATTCAGAAACCTTGTGATCACCATTTTGGACCAACAAAGAAAGTAAAACAGTGAATGAATGAACATCCAAGTTATCACCCTCATTAATTAACAAATTGTAAACCTCTTGTTTGGAATAATAAGTATTAAGATGATCAAGGAAGAATTCTTCGTTATCATTGTACAGTGAATAACCATTAATGCTAACAAATGAGCCAAGTGACAAGAGGAGAGTCTCTAAACTAACTTCGGCTGGATTAGCATGCAAAAGAATTTTAAGATGAATCGTTTGTAAGGTTGTTTGTAAAATTCCACCTTCAGCAGTAGAATCGTAGAGCTTGTTCAACATTTGGACGTTTTCATTACTCAAGGCTAAACTTGATGATTTTTTGAGACCATTCAGGACCCCCCAAATGATAAAAATTCTTGCAATACCAAAAGTGAATCTATCTTCATATAACACTGAAAGGATGTTACCGACCATCTTACTAACATCTTCATTGGACTCATTAATTGAAGTGATACAATTTGTGATGAAATCTCTCAATTGTTCACCAAAGTTACATTCAAAGGATCCATCTTGGTTACTGATGGCAGAGAAATGGCTGGACTTCATTGTGAATGGCAAAAAAACTTGAGAAATAAATTTCATATCATATTTAAACAGCTTCATTGATTTTTCAGGTAAAGCAAACAACAAATTGAGTGAGAACTTTTTAACTTTTTCCATGGCTGCTCTGAAACCGACAGAAGGGATAGTTAGCGCAAATGGAACCGGTAAGAGAGAGTCTGAATTAAAAATCTTGACCAGGTCATTCTTGGCTGCCTCAGCTTGATTCATTGCTGTGTCAATACCTAAAATTTCATAAAGTGTGCAGAATCTCTTCCATGAATCTAGATATTCTTCTTCTTTAGATGTATCCCAAGAGATAATTGGAGTGTCTAAATTGGTAGAAAGAGATCTAACGGACATTTGGATCAAGGTTAATGCGAATTTCTTATGTTCGTGGACAAGGGAGATCAAACCATTTCTGAGATACCACCAATACTTTTCTTGAGATAACAAAGTTTGAAATTCTGCGGACTCTTTCAACGTTTCCAATTTACGGTAGTTGAAGTATCTCAACCAGAGAGTGTAACCATAGGAAACTTCGGTCTTATCTTTGGATTCAGTCAGCAGGAAGACGACATTCCAGAAGAATGATCTGGATTCAGCAGATTGGGCAATAGAGGCCATTCTCCATCTCAAGGTCTTTGAAGAAGCCTTGGCAAGGTCTTTGTCTTCATGAGACAAAAGGAGGTAACATAAGTTATCGAAGTTAGTGGACTTGAATTCATTCGAGTACTCTTCGTTGTTCATGAAGTACCATTCAGCAAAGGCCAAAATTGAAGTAACGAGCTCGGTAGTGACAGACTCGTCGTCTGATTCGGCAGTAATACCGATGTGATTTTTCAGCTGTTCATTGAGCAGGATTGGATTATTGACAATGTACTGAGAAAGGACTTTTTGAATGTGTTCCATGATACAATCTGCAAGAGTTGGGAATTCTCTCGTTAGGAGGGAGATGGAATCGTAAAACTCAAGCAAACGCTCACTTTTCAGAACATGTAACGAGAAGTCCAGAATATGATTCAAGACCTGAGACTTGATAGAGGGAACCGAGTTCAAAAGTTCACATAAGGTAGAAATGTAAATGGGGGTCTTTTCATACGATTCAAAGTCCTGGATTTTGCCAACAAGATCGTTCGCAATCTCCAAACGCTGCTCTGACGTCAGATGTGCTGTCAAGAGCGCCACTGACGAGCTGGAAGCCATTTTTGATAGAAGAAGAGTGTTTAAAATTTTTTATCCATTTTTGTTAATCATCAAGTTGTTTTCCATTTCGAGTTCAAGGATGTGATCATTTGCCAATTCCAATGCTTTTTTGTTCATACTGAGTCCTTCACGCTGGTTTTCGATCTTCTTTTCAAGAGAAACGCTCTTTTCCTTCTGCAAATGCACTGTTTCTTTCAATTCTCCAATCAGATCCATGAGCTCTCTATTGGTCTGGTCTTTTTGGCTGTTTGCAGCCAAAAGAACGGCAATTTCGGCGTGTAACTTGTCGATGGCGTTGAGGTTGTTCTGTAGCTCGTATTTACCCTTTTCCTTTGTTAGTTTTTCGTTTCGTTCTTTGTAAAAAGCCAGTTTAGTTTCCATGTAGTTCACTAAAAGCAGTATAGTGTTAGTTTCGCGTCCGTTTTTCTTGCTTAAAAACACACATACGGGTTTGACACCACTCTGGGGCCAATGCTACCGAGTTTCGGAGCTCTAATTGGGCTGCGATGTCTGAAAACCAGTGGTTTTCCATTTCTAATCAGGAGCAAAAAGATAGAGCGACGCGTTTAAAATTTCTTACTTATCAGTGAAGTGTCTATTGTCACAAAGCATGTCTAAAGAAGAGGCTATAAGGCGTCTTTCGACTCTACAAATGGCACATATAAACACTGACACAGAGTGCGAGTCTAATGAGATTTCTCCGGGCCCGATAGGCCATCAGACGCCCCAGAGTTTCCATAGCATACAGTCCTCGCTGGGTTCACAGTCCATTCCCAAGCTTTCACCGCCTTTGAGCTGCCATAGAACATTAAGGTCACCCAGTCCGGGTCCGGAGGAGTCTGCACCCCCAGTGGTGCGAAAACGGTGGGATTCTATCGTGTTTTGGCCCGTCAATAGGGCCTCAAATGTTGAAAATTCACATGATAAAGACATTGTTGAAGGCTCTGAGGCCGGTGCTGAGGGTAATGTGCTATGGACACTTCCCAATAGGCTCTCGGGACTGTTTATCAAAACTTCTTCCGGCGAAACCACCACTACAACTGTCATCAAGGACCAATTTATGCCCAACACAGTCAGCTCTATCAAAACAGCGAGCCAGATAATCACGGTGACTTCGAATGCAGCGGCAGAGGAGCAAGTCCTAGACGTGGACGGTGTGAGTGCTGCTGCAGAGCCTGCTATTTTGAGCTGGATCTTGCCCTGGAGATGGAGATCGCACGCTGAAGACGTGAATATGGAGACGGTGGACAGTAACGCATTGACGATCGAAGACGACGAATCTAAGCTTTTCAGAAAGCTAGTAGTGAACTCGATCCAGTGTCTGTCCTATGGTGTGGAAAAACCCTCGTCATGGGGCATTCTGAAGCGATACGGAGACGAAGTAGGCGAAGTTAGACTCACTGGAAACAAGAGCTGTAAGCGAGGTGTTTTGATGAAAAGATTGCCTAAATCAAACTTCGAGGTGCAGGAAGACGTGTTGTATGCGTCTCCGAGTGCGGTGCCAATACGGGACGAATCTGCAGCATCGGACACGGCTGGAGAATCGACGGCAATTACAGACAGTGAAGCGGTTGTTCTACCGGACTTAAAATGGAATTATCGGCCGCTGACGTTCTTGACAAGGACGCGGATAGCGACGTCGAAGTACTGTGGTTTGGCAAAAGCTGAGTCGCACTTGTACACTTTACGTCAAAATCACAAGAAGCCAGTATCTAAGAGAGTTTGTGTGGTAACTGTGCATGGGTTTTTACCTCAGAAGTTTACTAAGAACATGGCCAATGAATCGAGCGGCACTGCGCAGTTGATGATGGAGTACGCTAACAAGGAGCTTGAGAGATGGGGCATTTTGAACCACGTTGATTTGCAGATTGACAATATTGAGTTGGAAGGTTATGGCAAGATATTCGAACGACTGAACGATCACATGTCGATACTGGAGAACTGGACTTACGAAATACAAGAGGCCGAATACGTTATTCTTGTGGCCAACTCTAACAGCGTTACTCTTGGTATTCATTTGCTCGCCAAGATGATCAGCAGTGGGATGATCACTTCAACCGTTGAAAAGCTTGGTCTCATAGGCGTCTCCGGCCTTACATTGGGTCCCATACCGTCCTTGGAGGCGAAGGTCCTCACTCGAGGAGGCTCAATTCAGGAAAACGAGATGATCAGCGAAATGTTTGATTTTGAGGACCCTGAGAGCTTGCAAAGTCGGGAACTCATTAGAAGCTTTGAGACGCTTATCAAGCGGGGATGCAAGATCACCTTTGGGGCTAGTTTGCAGGACTGCATTGCACCACTATACTCCTCGCTTGCGTTGCAGTTTGTCCACGCGAACATCTACCGCCTGCTCTACATTGACACGGACCTCGACATACCGGACTTTCTTGTGAGTCTCTTCAACACGGTGCTGGGGTTGAAGAACTTGAACCGTGCGGACCACGGTCTTCTTGTGGAGCTGAGTAGCTTCTTCGAGGGGAAGCCCCAGACGGGCCATCATTCCAGGATCCTGCGAGACAAACATGTGTACCGAATGGGGATTGCGAACATCCTGGACACTTCGGATCTAACGACGGCTCGACGGCTCCAAGTGTGGCCACAGGCCATCCGCGAGATGAACATCAACCCATACCACGTTCCCTGGTGCTTGCGGGGCGCTCTCGAGGAGCTAGCGGGCGTTCGCGTCCATTGGCAGGTGGACGATCTCATGGGTCAGCTTGTGGAGGAGTTTCGCTCGTGGGACACGTCGGGGCCGTGGCCCGCGCTCCGCGCATGCATGGAGGCCTTTGCAGGTGTGCGTGGACCCGACATTGGGCTCTGAAACCATGTATAGAGCATAATAGAGAAAGGGCGGCGTAGCTGAGCATGATGAGCCGCTGTGCTGAGCACAGATTACGTAACGTTACGTAATCTGCTTACGTAAGTCTTATTTTAGATTACGACGCCTCTTGAAGATTTGATTCAAAACGCCATTGAAGTTTGTCTTTGCACGCACAATTGAGGCGAAATAACAGCCCATAAATGAACGGTGACAGCGACAGGGAGTTTGCAGGGCCCGGGGGGCTTGAAGAAGGTGTTGAGACGATGCGGGTAACTCCGGAACCGGGGGCAGAGACGAGAACGAGAGGCAACACATTGATGAACTTGGAAGCAGTGCCTATGACGATGGAGAACAACAATACGCTCGCAGCAGAGGAAGCTTTGAATTGCGACAAGGATGGACTGTATTCGATTCGAATGACGCCGTTCATCGACCATTCCTCGAACCATCCGAACATGTTCTTTGGGCCCATCATTAGAAGAATTAAAGCGGGTGAAAAGATCGAGGTTGGACGGTACACTGAGCGCACGCGTTCTGCGGCCATGGCTCCTCAGGGCTCAAGTGAAATGATAGTGTTCAAGTCGAAGGTGGTGTCTAGAAGCCACGCCGAATTATCGGTGGATCAAGAAGGTAAATGGTATATCAAAGATGTGAAGTCGAGTAGCGGGACTTTTGTGAACCACGTGAGAATCTCAAGCCCCGGAGAAGAGTCGGAATTGGTTCAGCTCCGTAATAGCGACATTCTACAGCTGGGAGTCGACTACAGAGGTGGAAGTGAAGAAGTGTTCAGATGCGTTCGCGTGCGTCTGGAGTTGAACCAAAGCTGGAAAAAGGTAGCTAACGAGTTTACAAAGAACGCACATGGCCGACTCCAGCGTTTAGTGGCCTCAGATGCAGACAAAGACCTCTGTTCAATATGTCTAGAGTCGATCTCGCAATGCCAAGCATTGTTCGTTTCGCCTTGTTCGCACTGGTGGCATTACGGATGCATCAGACCCTTGCTGGTGAAGTCATACCCGCATTTTGCATGCCCCAATTGCAAGGCGATGTGCCATTTAGAGGCGGATTTAGAGGACTCACTTGGATAGGATGTCGGTGATATCGGATATTTTTCATCCAATATAAATATATGGGCTTTCCCATAACTGGATAAGGAAAAATTATAGCAATAGTCCACTAAACAACTCAGGACAAGATGGCAGACGTTTTCAACGTTCAGATCTTTTTTATTGTGTTTAGAGAAGCACTTGAGGCAATTATTGTTATTTCAGTTCTTTTGGCCTTTGTGAAACAATCTATCGGTGACGGTGAGGAAAACAAGGCTCTTAAGAGAAAGTTGCTTATCCAGATTTGGACGGGTTCCTTCTTAGGTTTGTTCATTTGTATTGCTATTGGTGCTGGTTTCATTGGTGCTTACTATTCTCTTAATAAGAACATCTGGGGTAACTCAGAAGATCTTTGGGAAGGTATTTTCTGTATCATTGCTACTGTGTTAATTTCACTTATGGGTGTTGCGATGTTGAGAATCAACAAGATGCAACAAAAATGGAGAGTCAAGATTGCCAAGGCCATCATGGCTCCTCCAGCGACCAGAGCTGAAAGATTGAAGATCTCTTATCTTTTGAAGAAGTACGCTCTCTTCATCTTGCCATTTATTACCACCTTGAGAGAAGGTTTGGAAGCCGTTGTGTTCGTCGGTGGTGTCGGTATTACCGAAGCCTCTGCTAGAGCTTTCCCATTGCCTGTTGTTTGTGGTATCATTGCTGGTGTCGCAGTCGGTCTTTTCTTGTACTACGGTGGTTCTGCAGTTTCTTTACAAATCTTCCTCTGTTTCTCCACTGCTATTCTTTACCTCATTGCAGCTGGTTTGTTCTCCAGAGGTGTTTGGTACTTTGAAACTAACACTTTCAACCACAAGACCGGTGGTGATGCCTCCGAATCTGGCTCTGGTCCTGGTTCCTACGACATCAGCAAGAGTGTCTGGCACGTCAACTGTTGTAACCCTGAAATTTCCAACGGTTGGGATGTTTTCAACGCGCTTCTAGGTTGGCAAAACTCGGCCACTTACGGTTCTGTTATTTCCTACAACGTTTACTGGATTGCGCTCATGGCTACCTTGTTACTCATGCTTTTCGAAGAAAAGAAGGGTCACTTACCATTTGTTTCCTTCTCTTTCAGACACATGAATCCAATGTACCACATTAAGAACAAGAAGGCCAACGAATTGACTAAAGAAGAACAAGACGTATTATTCCACCAAGCCAACATGAAGTTGAGAGAAAAGGCTGAAGAAGCTAGAGATATTGACGAAGCACAAGCTCGAGTTATTAATTAATCTAGCTTGAGTTTGCATATATAATTCTAACAGCTTTCTATCACGTTTTTTATTGACTTTTTTATCTTTTAACGATTAATACTAAAACCGGGGAGAGACGTATCTGGACTTATCGGTAGATGGAAAAGTTTTTTTTTTCATTTTTGAAACTCCGATATGGTTTGAGATTTGTGAGCGCGATTCAGAACACTGGTTTTGTTCAAATTTTGTGTTTATTGTGAGTTTTATCAAAATTTGAAGAAAACCTCTTATTGACTTTCTTAGCTATGAGCGTCTCTGAATCCTGGCTTTTAAATTAAGAAGAAAAGAGACGTTGTAATCTCAAACAACGGGTTTTAATTTTGGCCTCAGGTAAACTCGATATATTGCCAGTTTCTTTAAATTTTGAAAGTGTAACTTGAAAAATTTGATGAATTTGATATCTATGCGTTTTCCATTTTAATAGTGTTGACTTTTGATGAATGGCCAGGCTCAAGTAACAACATAACCCTTTTAATAGCACTTTTCTTCTTCGAAATTTTGATTTTTTTCAAACTGTAACTTGATTGATTTGGAAATTCATTTGGCAAGATCTTAGAGCTTTTTACTTCTTTGAGTTGCTGTTTTTAATGTACACTTTAAAAATTTGATGAAATTGAAAACTATGCATTTTTTATCGCAAAGCAATAGTAGAACTTGAATGATTTGAAAACTATGCAATTTTCAATACTCGCAATCTACTTGCTCAACGTAGTGTATTTGAAAAGGGGCCAATTGAAAAGTTGTGAAAGAAGTCATTTCAAGAAAAGATGTGTGGCTAAAAGCACCATTCCTCACAAAGATTCAAACACCATCAACGTATGATGCAAACTTGGTCCAATTTCAACTTCCTTGAGTGTTAAGCTATGATAAGCGTTTATAACAGGCTAAGTTGATACTTTCATTTGGCTGCGGTTTTGGAGTCATATCAAATGTTTCTGGAATGAGAAATGGAGTTAGATTTGCTGAGCGCTGATATGCTCAGCAGATTAATTGCATTCAAAACTTGTTTGAGAGAAAGCATTGCTAATCGCTGTTTAAACAACTTTTTTCAGTAGTTACTAAACTAGAGTGAGGTTTCATACTTCATTTGCTTAAAGCCCATCTCATCAAAAAAAGACTCCTATGCGTCAGACTTTAACAAATACTGTCGTAAAGATTATGTGTATAGCGCCCTCAGTGAGCGAGCACTCACAGAGTGTGTGTTAATAGATTGTTGTAGCAATTTATTGCTTGTATATATACAGTAAGTCAAACAGCTTAACTGTGTAAAGCTTTGTAAACTTATATTTCATGAGCAATCTACTGAAAGCTCTAAGCTGGGCGTCAGAAGCGCCTTCTTCAAGTCCGGAGCTACAAAAGTACCAATTCAAAATCTGTGTGCAAGTTTGGAAGCATTGGCTTTTTAAACATACAAGGTTTCAACAATTGCTTTAGACTTTACGGTTCAGATTTGCTAATCGTGTTTTACACCCTGAAGCAATGGCTAGAGCTCTAGATAGCAGCAGCTTTGCCAATACAAACCTACCCAATAATATAATGCTTAAACTGGTGCAATTTCAGCGGCTCACGCAGACTCAAACAAGCTCAAACGCGTCAAAATGAATAATGTCATCTTTAAAGTTATAAATATGGCTAGTTGCAGAGCTGTTCGGCTCTCACCAGCTCAAAACAACTCCATACCCCAATGATCAAACAAACGCAATTTAATTGGCCTTCACCGGCTCACACCAGCTAACACTAGCTCAAACGCGTCAAAATGAATAATGTCGTCTTTAAAATTATAAATATGGTTAATTGTAGAGCTTTTCAGCCACAGTTTTGCCGGCTCTCACCAGCCCAACCTCTCCCTACACAGTGTTCATGAAGTTGTGCAGCTTCTCTTCTCTTGGAGGCGCGTTTCTGTCGTACATGATACCACCTGGTCTCTTTGGTGGAATAATTGGATCTGGGTGTTGATATTGTGCTAACAAAGCCTTGGTCTTGTTGAGAACACCCTCGAGCTCTGCAGGGTCTGCAATCGCCTTGTTGTGTTCAAACTGGAGTCTGATCTCAGCAGCCTTCTCTCTGTAAGCTGGAGTCTGGTTGATCCAGTTTTTTGCGGTTCTAAGTGCTTGTCTGTAGAGAGAAGACACTTGCTTCACGTTCGCAGGTGAGAAAGGAACTGGAGCTGGCATTTTCGTTCGTAAACAGAAACAATCACTCTTGCCTTGGTGAAATAATGTGAAATTTAAAATTTTGAGTGTCCCCAACCCCAGCTGGTGCACGGAGGTGTTTTCAAAACACGCGTATGGCTTATCGCATTAGCAGCAAATTGAAGGCCGCTGGCGGGCCGAAACAGCGTGCAAAGCCTGCAGAGGGTGAGGTCATTACAAGGGTAACTTTTAGCGGCGTTGAGGACGCCCCTGGAGCGGAATATAACGCGTATTGGGTTTACAGCGAGAAGATGTTTGCCTGCGCGATGTGTTTCTGCATGTCCAAGACTCTAGATGGTATGAGGGGCCACATGAAGGTGCATCTACGCAGCCACAAGGGCTACACGGACAGGACCGCGGAATTTGTGCAGAAATACGGCTACAAAGTCGAGTCTGAGGTGAAAAAGGAGCCTGAAGTTGCGCTGGAGCCGGGTTCTGAGGATGACGTGGTGGAATTGAACGAGGAGGAGGTTTCTATGCTGCATGAGCCGACTCCGGTGGTTGATCTGGACGATTTGGAGGCCGATGACGGTTCTGACGACGCAGATTTAATTGTGCTTAGCAGTGATGAAGCGAGTGACAGCGGAAACAGCGATGTTGAGAGTAATGAAAGCAGTGATGATGATGGTGAGGTTGCTGCTCTTGAAATTCCAAAGTACAGAGCTGCTGAGACCGACACAATGGTGTTTCCAGACTCGCTTAAGGCTTCTGTTTTAGACTCAGAGACCGATTCAGAAACGGGATCGGACGCTGACGACTTTCAAACGCAGCCAGAGTCGCAGAGGAACTTGCTGGTGCGTCATGACAAGTTGTTTCTCAGTTCGGACGACAGCAGCGGTGACGAGACCGGCTTGCAAAAAGACGCACATGATTCGGATGACTTGGATTCGGGCGTAGACTCGCTCTCAGACTACGTGTCTGCAGATGAAAATGCTCCGGAGTCTTTGAAGCCCTCTGATTCTGCTAAAATGGACTCTAAGTTCAATAACAATCGCTTACCGTCCTCCACAGCAGAATCCTCTGGCTTAGACAGCGACTCTAAAAACGAAACGTACACACAACGCAAGCAAAAACGCAGGTCTGCGGCCAAACATGCCTACGACAAGATATCTGCGCAGTCTACGCAGTTACCGTCTTCCACGGAGTCCAGTGATTCTGAGAAAGAAACGTACATGCGTCGTGTGAACAAACGCAGAACTGCAGGACTTGCTTTCAATGAACTTCCGCGTGGCTACACCGACAAGGGACGGAAGAAGCGTGTGACGGCTGCGGAAACGACGTGCGAGAAGTTCATGACACAACATTCGCAGCTTAAGGGTCATTTTGTCGAGTACAGTCATGGTACAGTCAACAGCGGCCATTCCAAGCAGGTGCTTTTCTCCTCATCTGGAAAGCTTCTCCCCAGCTGGCAACGCAAACAGCTCAACGAAATACCAAAGGTCAAAATCGAAAACCTAGTGGAACTCGGTGCGGTGATTAGTGCCAAGTCTGAAAACTTCGCTGAAAAGCTCAAACAAGACAGACGACGTCTTCCACGAGCGACGGTAGACCGCTCTCGTGCTCCTGTCGTTGCTCCCGAGGCTGCACCCTTCTCCAAGTTCTTCGCACCGCCGATGGCCGAGAATTGATGCTGAGCGTTTTTTTCTTTTCGGCCTAGGGGCGTCTCCAACGCCCCTGTGCGATTCAAACAAGATATGTATTTATAGTGGACCAATAACCTAGCTACCGAGAAAAAATCAACAGCATAGAGACCCAGTCTGTGGTTTTAATGTGATATTTCACTCGGTTAGTGTGAAATTTCATAGTAGCAAATATAGCAATTCTAGTAGCACCACATTCTCTTTATCAATTGTCGGGGTAATTATGCTTAAACAGAGGGCTACGAAGCAGGAGACAACTTCCAGTGCTGCTACAACTCCATCGGTTGCGTCCAAGGAGCCTAAGGCCGTTGCTACGGACGATGAGACCGCAAAAACCCTTGTTGATTTGAACCCAGATTTTGTGCTACGTGTTATGTATCCAAAGGACAAGAAATCCGACTCCACAGACTTGGAGGCAGTCACCCATGTGAAGATCATTCTGAAACTGCTGTATGGGAACGAGTTTTTGGTGGAAGTGAGGCCAGATTCCAACGATCAATTCATTTTACTCTTTGTGACGTTGAGAGAAGAGGCATTTGAAACGCTGGTGCAGCTGTCCAACGCCACAGACGCTCTTTTTGGAGTTAAGGCCAACCCTACTAGCGATGATAAGATTGCAGTGGCCGAAAGATTGAGATTGATCCATCTGAAACTCACCTTACCAGAAAGTAAAGGTGGTTGCGGTCTTAAGGTTGGTGAACACAATATCAAGGCCATGTTCCCTATCAAACACATTTCCAAATTGGACCAGGAATACAAGTCGAACTTCGGAGCATTGGGCAAGTTCATGAACAAGAAGGCTAGAAATCAAGACGTTTTATTCCTCAACCAAACACTTGGTACGGCCTATTCGCTCTATTATAAGTTTGTTCAGGCTTACGTCGCTTCCATTGGCTGTCTAGGACTTGTGGGTGTGGCCACGTGGTATTTCCTTGGAAACTTCTCGATTGCTTACGCCGGTGCCAACTTATTCATTGGCTTAACCACATATATGTGCATCTATGCTAGCGAAAAGAAGTCTGCCTACGATTGGGGGTTAAACAACATCAACAACGCGGATCTCGTGAAAGTGGACGACGAACATCTTGAACCTTACTATAAGAGCTTGTTGAGACAGATCATGTTCATCCCGGTTGTTATTGGTGGTGCGTTCATGCTGTTCTCAGCCCAATTCGCCTGTTTCCTTTTAGAAATCTTCATCACTGAAATTTACCAAGGTCCGTTCCAAGGTATCTTAGCACTTGTTCCCACTCTTATTGTTTGCTTGGCCGTCCCAATTGGCACTGCAATCTTTGCTCTCGTTGCGGGAGCATGGCTGAAGTTTGAAAACAATTCAACCTTCCTTGCTGAAAACAATTCCTTATTAAAGAAACTCTTTGCATTCGATTGCTTAGCATCCTACTCCCCAATGCTTATCACTTCTTTCATCTATTTGCCTTTGGGTTACCTTGTTGATCCATACTTGCAAACTGTTCAGGCCATTTTCACAAAGGCATCCACAGTTTACACTTATGTACCAATGATTGAAACTAAAACATCCGAATACCAAGTCAACAACTTGAGATTGTCCAGTCAGATGTTTTATTTCATGGTCATCAACCAAATCATCGGTTTCACAGTTGAACATATTTTGCCACAAATCATGGCTATTGTTTTCAACATTCCAGCTATTGCCAGCTTAATGGGAACCCCAAAGACCCTGAAGACACTCGATCTTAAGGCCATTGATGAACCAAAAGAACATGAATACTTAGAAAACGTTCGCAGTAAGTTCAAACTACCTGCCAGTGCCAACTTGAACACCGAATACAAGCAACATGTAATCCAATATGGTTTCTTAATGTTATTTGGACCAATTTGGCCATTGGGTGCAATCATTTGTTTTGTTGTGGGTGTCTTACAACAAGAATGCGATTATTTGAAGTTCATCAAACTAACTCAACCTCCTGTTCCAATTAGAGCAGAATCTTCTGCTCCTTGGGTCGAATTCATGAGATGGTTATTGATTGTGGGGTCATTTGTTTCTGTTTCCATCACCCTAATGTACAACCAAGGGATTGAAAGTTTTGTTGGTAAGTCCTCTGTTGGTACTCAGTGGTTCCGCGTTTTACCATTTGCTCTCATCTCTTCATTTGTCATGCACAACTGTGTTCATCTGTTTGAAAAGGTTGTTGATAATGCTTATGACCAATCTCAAGTCGACTATCTGCAAAGGGAAAGAAAAGTTAGCACGCTGTTTGATGAATTAAAGGTCAAGAAATCTGGTCATAACAAAGATTTTACTGTTGAATTGGGTAGAATTGACGAATTGGTTACTGTTTTGAGAAAATAATGCTGTTTTGGGTGTATCTAATTATTGAACTATGAAACTATACACTGTATAAATCTACACGACTTCTTTTCCATACATTCGTAAGGTATTCGTCATAAACTTCTTCTTCGTCACCAGTCGATTCATTGATTTTTTGTAAAGCCCAATCGTCTGAATCTAAGTTGTTGGGTAGAATTTGATTCCTAACTGGTTCGCCATTTGAATTGACCTCAACTCTGGATTCTGAAGACGGCAGCTTTGGTTTGGCTATTTGTAAAACAGCAAATGACCCATTTTTGTCACCTTTGACAAGTTGACCTGGGTTGATAGCAATGACATTTTTAACCACCTTAGCAAATCTTTTAATCACAGATGGCAAGATTAAAATATCTGGTAACTCTTCATCTATTTCTGCCAATCCTAAATATGATACGTCCACGTTAGTTTTATCGTTAGACATGGAGACTTTTTGCGGATGGAAATGACGTTGCTGAAGAATATGAGACACAATCCTGTCAATTCTCGTTAAGTTGGAATTGGCAGAATTGAAAGGTATGTCCTTAATGCCTCTGAAGATGTCAATATTGGAAACACCAAAACCGACTTCGTTGAGATGTAAAATGGAGGGGTTTGGGAAACACTTGAATTGCTTTGGCAATGCAAGATCCTTTCTGCTAAACCCGCATTGAGGGTACACGTTATGACCTAATGTGGCATCATTTCCATGTGGGAACAAGATGATCTTTTGGCATTCGAGGGTGGTTAAAATTGGCGCTATTAGCTTTTGGAATATATCTTGAGGTGTCTTCAAATCTTCTTGATCCAAAGGTAGCTTCATCTTTGATAATATTTCAATATCTAGAAAAGGACCTGTTAGTAAAACAACATCAGGCTTGACAGTGGTATTCAGATGATCAACAAATGTTTGTAAATATGTGAAGTCTAATGAGGTTTTTGTATGGAATGGACCTTGAGCAATGGCGATTTTCATATTGTCATCGCAATTTCCAAAGCTGGAAGCAAACCCGTTAATTTCGTCACTGGAGTATGCTGTTGAACCTAAGTAAGGGATTTTCATGATTGATTTCACTTTGAACTCTACTCCATCGTTATTTATTCCCTTGAATGCCACTAATTGGCCGGGGAAGAATGAAAACTCTCCGAAGCCACTCACGTCCAGTCCTGTAAAATCAAGCTTGACACGTTTGCCGTATCCACCGTATTGACCTGATCTAGCCGTTTCGAGGAATAAAGAATCCAAGTTAAGTTCAGTTTTGAAGTCGGCCAGTGGTGAGTCTGGCACGATTCTGCCCACGGCCACAATTTCAGATTGTGACATCCTATTTGGATCGCCAAACTCGTCGTCGCATTTGTAGTGGTCTTTGATCATATTGTAGAATCTTTCGATCTGTTCGTCCAAGTAGTCTGCCACGTCTAGCGTTTTCATATGCTGTGTTCTGTACTTGTACTTTTCAACGTCGACGTTAGCAATGATCTTGATGGTCTTCTCGGTGTTGGTTGTTTCTTTGCTTGGCAGATTGGATGGAGCCAGCGATTCTAAGATTTGGCCTGTTGTAGCTGTAATAAGAGTGGTATTATTGAGAGATAGGTCTGGATCGCTGGCTATTTCCATGGACGTGTTTGCAGAAGAGGGGAAGTTCAATTTCCTCTTCTTGAGTAGCGAATTCGAGCTGCCATGGTTCATGAACGAATTCTTCTTTACACTTGAAGACCCATTGAGTGGTCTGTTTGCTATGGTTTTGATCTTAGGTGTTGATTTTTCATTTTGCTTCACTATTTTATCCTGGATGTAGCTCTGTAACGCGTCTAGCAGCATTTCAGACACCTTTTCATTTGTATTCTTCACAACATTCGATTTGTATGTCTCCCATTGTAAGTGCAGATCGTCGGGCGTGTAGTTGAAAAGAGAAATCAGCGACTCAATTTTACTGCTAATTCCCACGTCCTCGGCCTCTTGGCCAAACAATCTCGCCAGTGACTTGCTCATAGCCGGTGATATCAATAGGAAAGAGTGAAAACGAAAATAGAGAGCGACGCGTTAAAAATTGGTGAAAAATTACGCGTCGGGAATGCTGACGTAAGCAATCACGTGACTCGGTTACACTTCTTTATTAAACACTACACATACAGACACACACACTTAGTCGTCTCTTTCTCTGTTGTCTTCCTTTGGCTCTTCTCTCTTTGGAGATGCGTCTCTTCTTTCTTCTGCCGCCTTGGACTCTCTTCTGGTCTTCTTAGCGCCTCTGTTACCCTTTCTTTCGCCGAACTTTCTCGCCTTGGACTCGTCGTAGTTGACCTTGGACACGATGGCAAGTTCGGTTTCCTCGTACTTGACCTTTTCGGTCTCGTGGGCAGCGAGAATCTTTTCAGCGTCGTCAGCAGACTTGAATTCCACGGTCGCAACACCAGTGAACTTTCTGGTCTTTGGGTCCTCCTTGGATCTCTCGTTCTTCATTCTGACTTGGTTGACTGGGGCCAAGGCGGTGAAGAACTTGAGAAGCTCGTCCAAGGACGCAGCCTCTGGCAAGTTCTCGACAACAATGGATCTCTTGTTGATGTTCAATTGAATCTCGTTGTAGTTCTTAGGTAATGGGATCTTTCTTCTCACCATTTCACCGTTTTCAGACACCTCCAACAGCTCTGGAGAGGTTCTCAACGCCTCGACGATGGTCTCAATCGGTCTATACTTTTTCATTCTTTCGAACTGGGAAATGGTTTGGATTGGCACCCATCCGTCGTTGGCGTTTTGTGTGGTGAAAAGAAACTTGTCCTTAAGAAGGTTTGAGTCGGAGAAGTAGAACTCCACTTGTTGCAAGATCTTTGCGTTAGTTTCTTCGGCCATATTTGATTTTCAAAGAGAGCTTTGAATCAAGAAAAGAGAGAGTGAAAAAAAAATTTTTGTATCCAGGGCTTTCTCTGGGGGGGACCCTCTATTTGAGATCTAAAGAGGCGATAATTGATAATTCACAATGGTTTTTCAGCCTATGTAACACGTGAGCTCGGGCTGTATCGGAAAGAGCAAGTAGACCAAAATTACTGTAAATAGCCACCGCAATTGGCTTTTCAAACGCGTCTCTCCAACGCGTTTCGTCTTCCCATTCCACAACGATAACGCGTTCGCTCTGTAGATGGGCCAGTTGGTAGCCGCAGTCTACGAGAAGAACGTAGTGGGACGTAGCCGCGAGAATGCGTTCGACGGTCAAAAGCCAGAGCGCGGTGGTGTCGTAGCGGACGAACCAGACGCGGCCATCGTGTGAAACGCGTAGTCCAGCAATGGAGGCTAGAGACTCGAGATGGGAGGTTAGAAGTGGGTCTAGCTCGACAGACACCAGCTGTAGAGGGTGTTAGTATTATGTTGAAGAAGAGTGGGCTTTTTTACACACGTGATGGAGTCTGTATTCGATGAGAGACATGAGCAAGGAGAAGAAAGAGTGAAATAGAAAGAGAGACAAATAGTTGGGAGGTTGTGAAATGCGGAGTAGCACTGAGATTGGGCGTGGAGCTAATATTGGTGCTGTATTATTTTGAGATGTGAATTTGGTGTTTTCAGGGAGTATGGAAGGTATGGTGAGTAAAATGAAGACGGTGATTGTTGGTTTGATGATTTGCTGAGCCGCTCTAAAAAGTTACTATGCGGTAGGAAAAATAAAGTTGCGTAGGAAAAATAAAGTTGCGTAGTGAAAGCGTAGCAAAAATAAAGTTGCGTAGTGAAAGCGTAGCAGAAATAAAGTTGCGTAGGAAAAATAAAGTTGCGTAGTGAAAGCGTAGCAGAAATAAAGTTGCGTAGCAAAAATAAAGTTGCGTAGCAAAAATAAAGTTGCGTAGTGAAAGCGTAGCAAAAATAAAGTTGCGTAGTGAAAGCGTAGCAGAAATAAAGTTGCGTAG